>KK112855.1:311820-427514 GCA_000611955.2 Stegodyphus mimosarum
CAATTTTATTACATAAAGCAATGGCAGCACTTATTTTAATATGATTAATAATAATGGGGACAAAAGTTTTATTTCATCACACATTATATCATCACACTTGTTTTTATTCTTCGTAGGGAAGTGTGTATGAGTTAGGAGTAATGGAAATCTCTGTACGTAGTTTTCAGATTACTGTATTAGTCTTTATTTTAATAAAAGGCTTTTTTACAATGTTCTGATATCTTTCGATTTTGCTTTTATTCCTAATAAAGTCTTCTGACATTTAGAATCAAGAGGATGGAAATCACAAGGAAATGCTTGTTTCTATCTAAAACATTTCCAATGTGTTACAGAAAAGTTTAGAATGCTTATATTGCAAAAACATCCTTTTCCAAATGCAGAGCAAGAATAATAATTTATTGCTTATAAATTAGCACATTAACTAAAAAATACAAAATCTTTAATTTACATGAAGTCTCTTTTGAAAAGCTGTTTTACTAATTTTAAAATTATATAAATAATAGAGATATTAAAAAATACGGTTGTGACTGTTGACTGTATCTTCATTCAGATGTATAATTCCTACAGACCATGATTTATTATGGTCACTAATGCATAATGATGTTTAGTTATGGTCACTTACACACAGTTTCATTTGACCATTTTTTATCAAAATATAAGAGTCATTGTGATGATTTCTTTAAAATAATTTTCTTTTCTGCAGCACCTACTGCATTCTTTCCAGCACCATCCAGCTATTCTTTGCTATCTTTTCTCTTCAAAAATGCTTCCAGGGCTTACAGTAAATGAGACATTGATACAACATAAGTTAGCTTTCTTCTTTAATATATATTGAGCCTCCCCCTCCCAAAAAAAGAATGCTTTTAAATGCAATGAAACTGTTACTTTTTTATTTTACAAGAAATCATTTACTTTCATTGTATCTCTACATGCTGCCATTTATGAGGTATGTGAAGTGCTATTTATATTTGATAATTATATCCTGTGTGTGATTACCATTTCAGTATTGGAGGCATAGTCAGAAAGGTGACTATGTGGTTTGCTTCGTATAGAATGGGCAATGATGAGCAATGGCAGTAACTTCCCTCAGGCATGATGATGCAATAAACATGTTCCTCACATCTGATCTTAAATGCCATTCATATGGAAATAAAAAGTATTGTCATTCATATACACAGTCCAGTCACATTAATGTGACCATCTGTCAAAAGCCAGAATAACCACCTTTCGCAGAGCGGACTGCTGCGAGACGTGCAGGAAGAGAGTCACATAGGTCCCTGAAGGTGTTCTCTGGGATGTTGAGCCATGCCGACTCTAATGCCATGGCCAGCTGCGCTAGATTACGCGGTTGAGGATCCATGGCGCGAACAACTCGATCGAGATGGTCCCACAGATGCTCGATTGGGTTTAAGTCAGGTGAGTTTGCTGGCCAGGGGAGGACGGTAAAATCATCCTAGTGCTCTTCGAACCACGCACGTACACTGGCAGCTGTATGGCACCTCGCATTGTCCTGCTGGAAGATGCCATCATCCTGAGGAAAAACAATGCGCATGTAGGGGTGAACATGGTCCGCAAGGACAGATGCGTACTTGTATTGATCCATTGTGCCTTCCACAATGATCAGTGAACCTAGAGAATGCCAGGAAAACATTCCCCAGACCATAATGCTCCCGCCTCCAGCTTGGACCGTTCCGGCAATGGTTGCAGGGTGGTTCCTTTCAGAGGTTTCACGCCTTATACGCCAACGTCCATCTGTCCGATGGAGCATAAAACGCGATTCATCCGAAAACGCAACCTGTCGCCACTCAGTGGACGTCCAGCTGCTGTACTGGCGTGCAAATTCTAGCCTTCGCCGTCGATGAACAGCAGTCAGCATAGGTGCACGAACCAGGCGTCTGCTTCGGAGGCCCAGACGCAGCAATGTTCGCTGAATAGTACTTTGGGAGACACTTTTGGTAGCCCCTTGGTTCATTTTGGTGGTCAGTTGCTCAACGGTAGCCCGTCTATCTGCCCGAACGCATCTCCGCAACCGTCGTTCGCCTCTGTCATCTATGGCCCGTGGTGCACCACATTTGCCACGTCGCTGATTTTGGACAGTCCCATTTTGCCATGCACGGTACACTTTTACCACGGCGGCACGCGAACAGTTCACAAACTCAGCCGTTTCGGAAATGCTTCCACCCTTGGCCCGAAAGCCAATGATCATGCCCTTTTGGAAGTCGGATAAATCGCTTCGTTTCTGCATTACGCCAGCGATTGAAATGTTTTCCGAAGCCCTCACACACCCTTTATATACGCTCAACTGCACTGTGCTGCCACCTGCCTTCTGTGATTGGTTATTTAACTCTGACATGGAAAGTACGTGGTGGTCACATTAATGTGACTGGACTGTGTATATGTATAATCAGTGTTAAAATATGCCATTAATGATTTCCATAGCAAACTCTCCGAGTGTAAACATTAAGATGAACATGACTGTATATTTTGCAAACGGCAGTTTGTAAGGTTGTAGTGGATGCGTTTGTGATGTCTTGCCAATCAGAAATAGTGGTTTAATTGCGTTAAAACTATATTCACCTGTCATGCGTTATATTTTCAAAATTGCTCCTATTTAAACTTTTGTATGAGCTTGGTTTTGTATTGTCATGGTTTTAATTAAAAGAGAGTTTCGTTATTATTCAGTGGCATTATTATTATTTTATTAAATTATGTACATTTTACTAGCTGGTATGATATGCAAGTTGATATACTATTATTATATATCCACTGTTCGTTATGAATCTGAGTTACATATAAATCCCTGATATAGAGAAAATTGATTTATTATTGAGATATACTCAAGAAATTTAAATTTGTCTTATGGCTGTAAAGAACTTCTTGAACAAGAAATACATTTGATTAATGTTTGCATATCTTCTTACTAAATTAATGCTATGAACAAGAATCGCACACTTGAAATCTTTATCCCATACCTATTATAAAGTAACTGCAATGACTTTTTTATTAGTAACCTTGAAACATGCTCTGTTTAAGCATTTTTTTAAGTTTCAGTTGGGTGCATACTTTGCTCATCACTATAAGAGGAAAAGGAATCACCTTATGTTACTGGATCCAGTTATATAGTTTACAGAATTCTAGATATGAGCAGCTCAATATATTCTGTACTTGGCAAAATGCTATTTGACCGATTTATTCACATTAGATTATTTGCAAGCCAAGACAGTGAATTTTCAGTGGTTGGGTTCCATTCATAATATCCTGAGCTGCAAAAATTATGTTTTGGCAGTTGTTTATTATTTCAGAGTATTTTTGTCTTCTTTTCATATGATGCTCTTTTTGGATATGTGTAATGTAGGATTCTCAGGTTCATTTAATTGCCACTGTATGTGATGAGAAAAGTACCAGTGATTTCAAACAGTGTTCAGAGTCATGTGTACTCATAAGCTGCTGAGGTTTTGGTATTTCCATGGTTAATGTGTTATCATTTTAAGGTGTTAGGTGTTATATTTAGAATTAGGGGGAAATCTAGGAAAAGTTATAATTTACTGAATACAGTATTATGTGTTAGGATTAATTATTGCATAATGACAAGAGCTGGCTGCACTGCCCACCAGTGGCTGAGCAGTAATGTCAGCTTTATTGGTAGAACATATCACATATTGAACTTAAAGTGACAATTTTCCAATGTCTGTTTGAATATCTGGTAGTTATGGCATTAAGCCACTGTGGCCTTAACTTTGTACTTTTCATTTGAACTTCTAAATTGGAATAATTCATAGATGTGACTAGATTCAGTCATAAAAATCAGATTTGGATTAGATTAGAAAATTGGCTGAGTTCTGTAGTCATTGAATTACAATACATATCGAAGTAGTAGAAATTAAAATACATCTCGATTTGAGTAGCGGTAGTCTTTGAATTGCAATACATATCGAAGAAAATATTTGGATCAGTTCTCATTTGGAAACCTTTATTCAATGACAATTAGATATTTTATTGATCATTAGCTTGATACAGTGAAATCCGTGAATATTTAAAATAATACATAACTAATTATTATTTAAACAGTATATTAAAAATAAAATTCACTAGATATATATTTTAATACATTACCCATTATGCTGTACGTATTTGCACTTTTCCATGCTTTAACTGATTAATTTTGGCCGTGCTCTCCTCAGAGTAACGTTATTAGCACTCGTGAGCAAAACATAGAAAATTTAATCATATGTAAATTACATTTAATAAATTAAATAATTTATGTAAGATTAATATTAAATTTTTCTTTAGAAAGGCATTTGGATAAATTTGATTGGACTTAAATAAGAAAGCAAAACTTGGAGGATGAAGATGCTTCAGAATAGTGCAGTGCAGTTGAAGTCATTGACAGCATGAGGTTCCACTTCAGTATCTGTCATGTAGAATATCAAATTTATTAGAAATATCATCTAAATGGTGGGAAATTTTCACGCTTTTCTAACTTTTAGTTGGTAAAATAATGCCTTGGCTAGATATTTTTAATCTGATTTTGAATAATCAGCCCTGTTCTCTTTTGGAAATGTTAACAAATCTCAACTGCTTAAAATTAGGAATATTCTCCAGAAACGTTTCATACATTTTTTCTGTTTTGGAAACCACTTTTAGTTTTTTGAGATATAAATATCTGCTGAGGGTACATTTATTTATTTGTTTTTAGTCAAGTTGTGTGCTTTGTAGAAATGAATTTCTTCAATGATGATGATGTCAACCACTTGTTAGTTCTTCATATTTCTTAGGATTACTTCTGAAAAGTTGGATGTTAGATAGTTTCAAATGGTCAAACTTGCAGATTTCTAGTAATTATCACCAGTTTGTGGAAAAAAACACTTCCTTTTCGACAACAGGGTCACTCTCTGTCGGGGTGGCAAACATTACTGGCAACCAATTTCTATCACTAATGCATATTTAAAAGTAATAACACGAAGTTTCTTTTCAAAATTTCATAATTAGGAAATAAAAGTTTTAGGAAGTTTACATTGATTACATGTTGTAAATATCTTTGTGGTAGTAAAATTGCTTGGTCTTTTATGAAATACTGGGTTGATATCTCAGTTCAGGTAGAGGTGCTGAAGTGAGTTGAAAACTGGTTTCAAACTATGATGAATGCCTGTGTAAAGAAAATTGAGTCAAAATAATGTACTTTATACCAGGATCATTAACAATAAACATTATGTAGCAGTAGTTTACATTTGCAAAATAACTACTGTTGATTTATAATATAAACTTCTGAATAGGCACACTAAATATCCATTATATGTGTATTTACGTGAAAAATATATTGAATTAACCTGGAAATTTCTCATAATTATTTTTTTCTCCTGTTATTTCTGGATCTTTGATGCAGTAGTAAATGAAGTGTGTGTCAGTAATAAACTACCATAACATGCCCAGATGCTTCCCAAAACCAGAATGTAGAAGCTGTTATTCTAGCAGAAAGAGAAAGGCGTGATAAATTGAAATCTGAAGCGGAGAAGAAGAAGGCCATGGACAAAGTAAATCGGGAAAAGCAGCGACAGAAGCAGGAAGAGCGAAGAGAGAAAGAGCGGAAGAGAACACAGAAACGAGAGCATAGGCGATGAGTGTTAGTCGATGAATATACTCTTTTTACGCCGAAATAGGTTATAAACTTTTGTGTATTTCAGCTGAAACAGTTCTAATGAATACGCAGTTGGAGTATGTTTTATGTATGAGCTGTGTGAAAATTGAAGTTGTGAAATGTGTTTTTTTATATATTATATTTGTTTAATACATATGCATTCTGAAAATGATTGTATTCATTTCTTCAATTATACTGATTAACTTGCACAAAATACTTAAGAAGTATATAACATTTAAAAATAACAGTGCTGCCATTTGTATTTCTTAGTTAAAATTAATTTGTGTATAAATATCTGAAAATTTTCCTTATTTCTTCTCTCTCTATATATAATGCACATAAGAATAGTTTCTTGGGTGATAGATAGGGTCTGTGTGTGTAATGTGCTTGTATATACTCATATCCAGGTTATTTTGAAGAGATGGCTATAGCTTTATTTTCTTAAATACTGATCGTAGATTTGTGCGTCCAATCCCCCCTCCCAGTTAAAGAGAATTTAAACGTTTATTACTGGGTTGGGAGGGTTCTGTAAAGACAATGGTACCTTAGTATGCGTCCACTTTGAAATATGTCCTTAGCATATGCCTTGTTTGGATGGGAAAATTTTTGTTTGGAATGTGATTGAAGTTTGATGAGACACTACTGCATGCATCACACATGTTTATCTCTTTTGAGACAATATTATAACTACCCATGAGTGTCAGTATGCTTATTGCTACTATTCAACAAACAACTTGCACTATAACTCTGAATTTTCTAGTGATTTTGTTTTTTACATAAATTATTTGTAAATTCAGTAACAATAACTAGCATCAGGCAACAAAGAAAATTGTTAGAATCACCATGGGTATGAAGGGATTGTTGAAAAGTGTGAAAATCATATGCGTATTTGGGGCTTGGCTGCTACATATTGTATGCCAAGTATGATAATGCACATGATTGTGAAAAACAAAGATGCTATTAAATTGGTTAACATTGTGAAGAGGATGAATTCAACTACAAGATGAAGATTAAAGACGTTAAACTATGTTAAATAATTGCTTTTGTTCTGTATAGTGAAAAAACATTAATGTACATTATCATGTGCATGTTTCATTTATGTGCAGTGTGTATTTCACCTACTGCACATGTTTTTTATTATTCAACAGTATTAGAATAATAGCAGTGAGATTTTTTTTTAAAAGCAAATTAATTATTTTCCCATTACTTCTAATTGGTAAAGTTCATTTAGTATAGGTCTAAGGATGTGGAATGGCTTAATAATGTTATGCTAAGGTACCACTGTATGATTTTTATGAGCCCTTTCTAAAACGAAATTTCCTATTAGTAAATATTCATTGTGTGTTAATAAGTTAAATGAAAAAAAAAGTATTTTTATATATAAAATTCATGAAGATGTTTGAGAATTAATTTATTGACTGTTTTTAACACTCATCCTCAGTTGAAATTCTGCATCCTTAAAGCAAATTTAGGAAAGAACTATGAAACAGAATTCTGAAATGGATGAAACAGTATTCAATTTCCAATATTGTTGACCCACTGAAACTAAATTGTCATAGCTATGTATTTAGCACAAAAAAAAATATGGGAATTTTTGTATATTTAGATGCATTGTGTTTGAACTAAGATTGCATGATTAAGTATCTCAAACAGTTGGTCATAGACTAAGGCTTCCAGTTTAAGAAATGAATCAGATAAATTAGGTTATCAGACTATGCCGGTTTTGATCAATATTTTATTTAAATGTACAAAATTAAAATTTTTGTACAGTCTTCGACAAAGAAAATTCCATGTTGTTCCTTATCTTACTAAAGGTTTTCAGGGAAGGAAAAGTTAATTTTTAAAATGCTAAAAGTTTTAAAAGTTGTTGACATTATGTGGCAGTTTTAATTCTTTGTTTAACATTCTTCTAACTTAACATTATATTACAAAATAACATTATATGGCAATTTTAATTTTACACTTAAAAACGTTTTTGACATACGGCAATTTTAATTCAACAAAATGAGCAGCAAAAGGTATCATTTATTGGCCATAAAAAATTAAATTCTAAATTTTAGCATTTTTGTAATCATAATTGGAAATCAGTACTTCTAAATTAAAGTGTTTCTAACATTTTGAAATTTGTAGCCAGAAACTTCATATATATTATTAATTGTCTTCAGCAATATCATGAAAAATTTTGATTTCTGATAACTCAGAAAACTCTGATGATATGAAGTTTTACTCCCCTTCATTTTTGACTAAATTAGCAATGGAAAATTATTTTCTAATTGCCATATTGTCCCCTTCAAAACTGTCTACAAATTTGTTTAATGTATTTATACTTAATGGTATGACATGACCAAAAAACATTGTAATATTGTAATCTAAAGATGTGGTTTATTTGATTTATTTCTGAAATGCTAACAAACTATTCAGGAGATCAATGTAATCTCCAGAAGTCATTGTGGTCATACAGTCATTCTTAAAAATCATATATAGCATAAAAAAACTGTATACTTCATAACAGCCTCCAGGAGTGCACTAAAAGCTGTTATTTGTAAATATGAAGTTAACTAGAAGTATATTTTGAGTTTTTAATATTATCTTTGGAGAAGGGAAATATATATATATGTGTGTGTGTGTGTGAGTAAATTAAGTTAAAAGAAGAAATATCTTTAAAAGGCAAAAGCTCAAAAGCATACAGTATGAGAAAATATTAAAAAAAAGTAGTATTTGTGTTAAAAATTTAGCATTTTCGAGTTCAAAAATTTCATCAAAGAGGAAAAAAAGAAATTCCAACATTAATAAATTTAGTATTTTATTGCTTCTTGATAATATGTATGCCATATTTACTCGCATATTCCTCCCTTTCTTTTTAATAATTTTATGATATGAAAATCGAAAGGAGAAAATTGTGTATAACTTCCGAAGGATGCGGTTGCAGTAAGAATATACTAAATAAAAATTATTCATAGTAACTATCACAATTGTTTATTTAGAAGAAAAAACAATAACATTAATGCTACCATTATCTAATAGCTTCATTTCCACTTTCTGTATTTTGCATCTCACTTGCTCGTATTGTTCTCCATGGCTACTCTCTAGGCCTCAGTCCTTTAATGTTGCCATCTGTGTCATCTGCTACAGCCTGCAAGTCGTCATTGTCTTCATTACCATCTGGTCCATCATCCCGTAGGTTGTGATCATCCAAACAATCATGAACATTAGATATCCCCATTTTTTTTAAGATCTCTGCTATTACTCCTGCATCAGTCGGAGCCCATGCACCCAAAATACACAAGCAAATCAGTAAAATGAAAAAAATCACATTTTGGACAAATCCATTTTAAGTTAGGGAAGCTCACTTTCTGAATGCCTTGTGGAAGAGGAAAATTGAGTATTCATAAAAATTTCAGAATCTTGTGGTAAGGAGAAAAATGTACAAGTAAATAAGTATATATATATGTGTATTCACACACACACATGTATATGCATGTATCATGTCAATTAAAATAATTAACTGGCCTTTGTTTTCAAAACTATTGGTCATAAGTATATATTTTAGTTACAAAAATATTTTAAGTGGTGCAGATATTCAAGTTTTCGTATTTTGAAATGTAGAGAAAATAAAACTTCAAAAATTATAAAATCAAACTTCTTAGTCATTCCTCCGGTTAAATTTGGGAAAATTTTATACTCATTATAAAAATCAAAATTCAAGAAGTGTGACTTTTGTGTGATAGAATTAACTGAAATATTTTATTTTGAAGCTGAGATAATATTCAGGGGGCTTTACACAACTTAAAGAATTAAATGTCTGCATTATTTCTGATGTTAATAGATTAAATGGAAAGCACTGTTATGCAGAGTATCATTAAAAATATTGACGAGTGTAATTTTTTTCAAAAAGGATATCTTATTCACCGAACTTTATACAATTTATGCTGTAGAAACTGGCAAGTTTCTGTATTGGCACATAGCTAACTTGTAACTTTATTTGCATAAATTAAAATATTACTAGTTTCATGAATGGTATTGATGATTCTAAAGTAGTAAAACTTCCTGAGAATATTACTAAAGTATTTTTAGAATTGGAAAATTTATAAATTATTTATGCAAAAATTATTTTGACATACCACTTGTAATGAAATTATAAATTAAAGTATGTTACACACTAGTAAATTGCAAAAGACTATCAATGAATGAATTTATTTAGTAACTGACCTCCGAAGGCATATTGAAAATGACATCATGTATCCAAAATTTCAAATGAAGTATCTTCATCAAGTTTTCTCATATAGAAGTCAAAACATCAAGGGGGTGGCAAATCTATCTACATATATCAGAGTTGCCATGCTACCTGGAAAACTGGAAAAAGTCAGAAAATTCGAAAATTTACCAAAAAAGTCGGGGAATTTAAATATTTTAGTCAAAATCTGGAAAAGTCAGGGAATTTCATATAGTGATCCCCCCAAAAAAGCGAGTTTTGTGCCAACGTTGGAAGCGATCACTTTCTTGGCACGCATAAGCATCATTCGGACAGCTGGCATAAAGCCAATTTTCGCAGCTCGAATCAGATTGTCTTTTAAAAAGGCAAAGCAAGTTTCCAATAACTTTGGTTTCCAGTAACATTGAGAAGCGAGAGACTCGCATGCTCATGTTGAACTAAATAAAATACGTATTCTTTAACCTCCATGTACGGTACACACGGGATTTGGTGACATTATTGTGAGCAGTACGTTCATTTTGTTGTTGCCGGTAATTTTCAAAATCGTGCCAAAGCCGTAGCTTATACAATCAAATACCGAAAATCTGCCTACCTGAAATCTGCACTGCATCTCAAAATATAAACATTTAATTTATAGGTTCCAGAAACCGCAGCATGGATAATGAAATGCCAAAGAAAAAATATTTATCTAATAATGACATCATAATTACCGAATAATAATGATTCTGTGTTAGTGGCAGAAAAAAATTCTAGCCCAGAAGAGGTTTTTAATATGGATGATGTGTTTAGATGAGCCAACACTGGCATATCAGATTGCTGCTGCTGAAATCATTGGCTCTGTTTTGAACTTGTCACAGCAAGAAAACGATTCCGACACCGACAGAGATAGTGAATTTGATAGGAGTGAGAAAATATCTTTTAATGAGGTTTTGCAACATGGTGAAAAATGCCTAAAATATTTAGAACAGCACAGGTGTGTCGCAGAGCAAGAGATTCTGACTCTGTATATTTTACCCCCTCAAAAAAAAACTTACTCTGGAGCACCCTAAAGTTTTAGAACAAACCTCTACCAGGAAAATGTTTCAAACATGTTAAAAAAAAAGCTTTATTAATATCCCTTATTTTTATATGTCTTTATTGTACATGTTCTTAATGCTTTTAAATATTCCTGGAATGACTAATATAAATGAGTACTATAATATGATGAATATATATATAATAATTTAATGCTTGTAACAATGTATATTATTGTATATAATAATTTAATTAAATGTATCTAATAAGCCTTATTTATTTTGCACTTTTAGTCTGAATATTATGATTTATCTTTTCTGTCCTGAAATCCGTAAGATCCTAAAATCTGCACAACCTCTGGTCCCAAGCATTACGGATTTCTGGACTTCTACTGTACTAGTTTTTTACCACAAAATCTTTTATTTTTTTTTCTTTTTAGGATAACCATTTAATATAATTATATTCGCCAAAATATCGTTCATTATTGTAATTCAGTTTTTAATTATTTTAATGAGAATCATATCATTTAATGTTGCTTCTTCTCTCTAAATTTATTTATTATTAGTAAATAATACTTTCAAATTTCAGGAAATTTTCTCTGGCATAATCCTGAAACTAATTCTAGCAGTATGATGACATAACTTCACGAAATTTATTGCGCATACTTTTTGCTTACGTATGCTGCTAAATAAGTATAAAATACCTGAGTTTCTTTAAAAATATTATTAGATTTCTTTCTTTCGTTTACCTGCAAAATGTCTGCTTTAAATTTAAAAAAAAAAAAAAAAAAAGAGGACATTTTTTAATCCAGATTCTAATCTCAATCTTCAATGGAGAAAACAGCTATTATAGTTAAAATAATAATGCTTTGGGGATTATATATATATATATGTATATATGTCACATGTAATTGGCAAATTTTTGTGTTTTCAAGTGGTACCATAATTAATTTACCTCTTAGCACAGCCAAAGTGCATCATGCGAATAGACTGGAATTTACTTAAAACACACCTGGAAAAGTCAGGGAATTTCATTCTCCTGTTTAAGTGGCAACCCTGATACATACACCCACTATAAAAAAACTATATATGGAAAGAGAGTGAATGTAAAATTTTCCTAACTAAAAGTATGGAATCAAGGGAACATAGAAAAAGTTATATATATTATACATTTTACAAAATTCATTTTTAAAACACAAATATTCATATTAATTGAAACATATTTAAGTGGGAATATATGTCTCTATGTTGCAAAAATAAAAGTTGAGTAAGAATTTCTGTGGGCACGATGTTTAATTTTATATTATTAAGATATCGGGCTAAGAAAATGTTTGTATATATATATAAACCTTTTACTGAAATAGGAAATGTACATTGTATATAAACAATATATATAAACAATTTTATATATAAAATTGATTTAAGAAGCTATTTAATATTGTCATATTCTTGTTTGATATACATGTATTGTGACCCCCAAAAAGGGTAAACATTTAAAAAATTTGTATACCTGTTATGGTGCATCCACACTAGCCACGTAAATCACAATGAAACACACGTTGCCAGTGAAAAGTTGTCGAAATGGAAACACGAGCAAAGTCTGTGTTTAGCCAATAGAATTATTGAAGAGAAAAAAATAATGTGACACTCATAGAAGCTGCAAGTTCAAAGTGTTTCGTCTGCTGTTTCGTATTCTGGTCCAAAGAATATCATACTCGGTTCGTTTTATTGTGAAATTTTGTTTATTAAGCAAAATTTAACAACTTGGATAGTTAGATTAAACAGTTATTATATGCATAACTCAGTTTTTAATCAAATTAAGAATTATAAAATGGTTTTGGAATATGATATATAAGAGGTGTTGCCAAACTGCAGCTCGTGAGCAGCTTGCGCCTCTCCAACACCCCAACTGCAGTTGGCAAGCTACTTGCTGCTGTTTGCTCTGTGAAATGTGACTTACTTGCAACAAACAGTAGTTTAGTTTTTGAAATAGAATGTTATTTTGGAATAAAAATCATGAAATGACACGCTTCTTTATTCAAGGAGGAAAATCGCTGCCCACGTAGGGCTATTTATGGTAAAATGTATAACTCATTTTCTGCTTTCTTTCTGCATGCCTTTGTGGTGTAACTGTAGCACACTGTGCGCGTGTTCGAGAAGTCCCAGATTCGAGACCCGGCAAGGGCACTGCTCATTTTTCATGTCTTCAAGTATGTTTCAGAAAAACCTAATGGCTACAACCTTCCTGTTCTTATTTGTTTAGGAGACTTGTCCAATCTTCTCATGCGCGGGTGTCCTTCAAAGTTAATTTCGCATCCTTGAGAAAGTCAAATACTTTTTATTCAATTTCTTCACGTATTTCACAAAACCTCACAATAATATGCTACAGTTACCACATTTTTCTCATTAAACTCTACCTTCCATAATAATTCCTTAGTAATCCTAGTTAAAGATCATAATTTATTTCATCAATTATTGAGCATGTTAAAATTTTTGGACTGTTGGAAAGAACTACTGGTTTGGCAGTTATTTCAGTCGTGGTAAAAGTTTTTAATTTTATGTTTTGTCAGATGCTGTCAATCGAGTTACAAGTCTTTCAATTTCATCATCAAATCTTCATTCCAATAATGTTGCATCAAGCAAGGAAGGATGAGCTGGATGCAAACATATCTTTTCTACAAAGTGTCTGTCAAAATATGGCATACTGGTGTTGGTGAAATCGCTTTAGCTTGTGACATCTGCTCGTACCTTGCTTGACGAATTTCTTTCTTTCTAGGTCATCACAAATAACTGCATCAAGATAGAGAAGATGCTAGGCTATTTGCCCCTCCCCTGTTATTTCGAAAATTATTCACCCTTTAGTTATGCTGTGCCATTGTACCAGTTGTGCCGCCTCTGGTTCCTCTAATCTGATTATCATGTATATCTGACATGTCCTTCACGAAAGCTCTGTAGCCAAAAGGAAAGTTGTAGTATGTATGATCCACTGCCTGACAACTGAAAATTTTGAGCAATGTGGTGTTAAATTTTATTGGATTTACTGCTGTAAACTTTCAATTTTAAGTCTGATCTTTCATTTTCTACCACCATAATACTCTCGTATGCCTACAGATTTAATTTCAAACTCTATTTCAGATTCATTTTCTGTGCACAGGTTGTGTAACCATTAGGCTGAAGATTAAATAAAAAACTTTTTATTTTATTCTTTCCTGGAGTTATTTTACTTAAAAGTTTAAGATGAAATAATAAGTCAGTTGATAATCATTATGGGTCTGAATAAGGTGAATCCGTTCATCTGTGTAGCAAGAACTCAGGATTACAGTAGTTGTAGGTATGTTTTCTTTTTGTATCATTAGATTTGATTTCTCTGATATTCGAAAAGAAGCTCAAAAGTCAACAGTCATAGCTGAAGTGTTTGATTGGTAGACAGTTGGAAAATATAACCTACAAAACATTTATGTATCAAGGCATGAACTGCTAGATTTATTAGCAATTGGTTATCTATGTCCAGAATTATCAGGATGATTCGACAGATAGTTCCAAGAATTTTCAACGATGCACTGTGTATTGATTGCGTAAAAATTCTGAGAGGTTTTGCTGGATGCCACACTGAAGTAATATAGAACTCAGCACCACCGTCAGAAGTGACACTAATGATTCAGATACCAATGCATCTTTTTTAAGTGTTGTCTACATTGGGCAACAGTAAACTAGTCATTCCTAAGTTTTGAATTAAAATGTATAACGATTTCTAAGGTTAGGATTCAAAACATTCGAATAACGAAAATAGCTACAAGATTCGATGTTTGGAATTTAAAATCGTTCCGAAAATTTCTGAGATCTGAGGATTCGAGTAGGAAAATTAAAATGTAACTTATAATCCCTTTTGTGAATGAATGAATTAAAGCTAGATTTGATCTGAGTATGTTGGTCCTCATAATAATTGTGTGGGAAAAATATGCAAAAGACTAAAAAAAGTTGATAGCTTTTTTTTTTAATAATTTTTCTATCTCAAATAATATATTTTCGGCAATGCACGTTGACTTGTATCACTTCTTTTGTTCTTTCTAAAAGATTTCTTTTGAGATGAAAAAAATACTTTTTTTTAATTAATGATTTATATAATTCACTTAAATAAAAAATGTCTTATATGACTTTATTTTTAAAGACATACATATTCTTTCGATTTGAATGTACTTCTACTAAAATCAAACGGCAGTTATAAAAGGAGGAGGATAAAGGATATTAGAAGGAAATGTTTGCTTTTTCTGTTTGAAAGAAGCATGCTCAAGTGCATAGTACAGTAATTCAAATTATATTTATATTTTATTTGGACTTTTCTGAGCACTGAGAAGGAGAAATAAAATTTATTTATTTACATTTATGTGTAACCACGTTAATCACATATAAAATGTGCAATTCTCATCAATTTACTTAAAAAACTTCTTTATATTGAAAACCTGTCTTATTATTTTTTAAACGGTATAAATATGGATTTGCGGCTCTCGAACTTTCGTGAAATCTACTATGCGGCTCCTATCATCATGAAATTTTGCCACTCCTGGTGTAAAAAGAGAATTAAATGACTTTAATCACCATCCGCCATATAATAAAATCAACTTCATATTTTTTAATAGTTCTTTCCCCTCCCCTCGGCTTGCTTGTTTATGTATGGTATGGGAGTACATGCAAAGGAATCTGTGTAGTGAGTAAAGTGTTCTATAATTTTATTATTCTCTATATATTAATTAGACACATATAAATTAGAAAAGAACTGTTCATACAATAAAATTTCTAAAGGTATGCTGTTTTTCAATATTTTTTGCAAAATGTGATGTTAGCTCAAACGCTCTCGAAATGTGCATGTGCTTGTAAATGAAACAAAAACACCCGTTTATGCGGTTTTTTTATTTCTTATTTTTATTTATTTTTTAATTTAGAATAAGGTTGAAATTCTGGGCAGTTTATGTAAAATTTTCTACAGAATAAAATATGCAATGACGTAAAAATAAAGAGATAATTTATACAAGAGATGCAGATATATCATTACATAATGGGGTTAATGGTCGAAGAGTCGTTAGGTTCTTTTGAAGCTGGAGACATGAAGAATGAGCAATGCCTTTGCCAGGACTCGAAACTGGACCTCTCAAATACATGCCAAGTGTGCTACCGTTACACCATGAATGTATGCAGAAAGGAGGAAGAAAATACCTTATATAGTTTCTATTTACAGTGCACATTTTAAAACTAAATTGAAAACACTAATAATAATAGATAAAATAAGAATAAAATGATTCATGATTAAATATAAGAAACATATTTCAAAATTAGAAGTAGCTTACAGTGATTACAGTGGTTGTGGGTGAGGTTTGAACTCGCAACCTTTCCCTCTAGAGTCCATTGCGCTCACCACTCGGCTATCCACGACAGTATTTTTTATGAAATATAATGGAACTAGTAGACATCATTGCAAAGGAAATTTAATTAATATTCAATAAATGACCCAAGTTGTAACTGTTCTCTCTTTATTTTAGATGTTATATTGTTGAAGTTAGTTTTTGGTATGTTTAATATTAGGATACTTATAGAGCTACTTGTTACACATGAAATAGCAAATATTTCTTAATAATTAAGGATACTTTTGTAAGGCAGAAAATTGATTTGGTAGAAGCTATAATTTATTTAGATTTCTATTACATATATAGGTGAAGCATGTGGGTATACTGGTTGGATCATTGCTTTATAAATATATACAGTTTTTTCCCTTTAAAGAGAATTTGAAATTTATACCAGTGTATATGGTTTGAGAGAACTAAGGATGCAGTAAACAATGCTGATGATTTTATTCGTGTGAACAGTTACTATCTCTTTAAACAAAATCTCATTGCTGTGTGGTTCGAACACCATATTGAAATGTGTAAACAAGAAGTTTTTTTTTGATTCTGATACATGATGAGAACTCAGTCAGTTATCTGGCTGTTTGTTCACGTAGCGGGCGGAAAAGCTGCTGAACGCAAGCGAACTCGGGTTTACGTCCTCTGCGTAATGCAAAATTTACGTCGGTGGAATAAAATAGTGGCAACTACAGTTGCGAGTGTACTTGTGTAGATGTACCTTCAGTGTATAATTTCCAGTAGAATTTCCAACCTTCCAGGTAAAACTGAGAGACTCTCCAATTTTTTAATCAGATCTCTGATTCTTCCTCTAAATCAGTAAATTTTCTGGTTTTCAATTTAGCAGAATTTAGGTCATTTCTTTTTAATGTAGCTATATCGAAGGAAAAGGAAATGCTACCAAGATAATTTTTATGATAATCTTTCTTTAAAAAAAAATGCATTGTCGTCTTTTAAAGAAACATTAAGTGGACAAATTTGTCCCCCTTCTGATTATCAGCAAATTTTTTAGGTTAATTTTTATTCTGATTGAACTGTTTTGGTTGACTGCAGAAATTAACAGATCTATAAATGCTACATTATAAAATTGATCTGTCCTCAAGGTTTTATTTGTATTAATTATTATTTTCACTATTTTTAAAAGTCAGAGTCAGTAAGCACCCCCCCCCCATATCCATGGATTTCATCAGTGTAAAACTTTAAGGAAATAAGATAAAACATAGAAAAGTGTAATAAACATATCGCCAAAATATCAAATTTACAATAATGAGTGGAATATAAAATACGTTGTGCATTGCAATCATGTTATTTTTTTGAAAATGTGTTGCTGCACAACACAAAGAATTCCTGGGTTTGCTGCACAACACAAAGAATTTCTTCGTTTTCATAGTTTAAGGTTAGCAGGTACGGTATAATAATGTCATTAGAACATAAATGCTTAAATATTAGGTTTTTTTAAGAAGTTTTATTGTGCTGATTTTTAATTACTTTTGTGTTTACCAGATGGCGCTTCATCCACAAAATGGTGTAATGTACCTGATAACAAGTGCTGAATGTGGTGTCCATTGTTATCGAGCTTGAACATGAGTGAAGACTCAAGAATAGCAGAAATAGCATTTGTTTAGGCATATTTAATACATTGCAGGCTATTAAACTTATGACACCAACAAGAACAAAAGTTAGCTAAGCTTCTTTTACAGATTTTTTATAACACAGTGGTGAAATGACTAAAATTTTAGGTGTGTTGGATTCACAGAATATTCTGTGGTCAGAACTAAATGTGGCCACCATAAGCAGCAACAACCATTCAACCAGGCATAGAGTGAGAGACTTTGGTTGGCATTTTGAAACTTTGCAATCCAAGCAGCTGTAAATTGTGGTCAGAGTTCATCTGTAGTAGTCACTGTTAGTCTTTCTTATGCCAGTGTGTGACACCATGGGCCAGGTAGATTCATTTGGGGAAAGATCTGGTGAATTATTAGGGCAAGGCAGAACAATAATCTGTTGTAAGTTGCTGGCTGTTCAGAGTGTCGGATATGCCTACCAGATGCATGTAGGACTGTCATCCAAATATACCCCAAACTGTAACTCTTGATGTTGGGCTAAAGAGTTGCATAAGGCAGGATTACAGTGACACTTTCCACTGTGGCACCATACATGTACACATCTAATGATGATATTTGTTGCCGGTAGGAGTGGAATTCATTTAAGAAGACACAAGTAATGCCATTTATATTGCTAAATGCTTTATTATACATACCTTACACAATGGGATTAATCTAAGAAGACAAAAGTCATGCTATTTATATTGCTAAATGCATTATTCAACGCACAATTACAGACACAGATGCCTGTGATGGCAATACAAAAAAAAAACCTGTTATAAAATTTTGCATAAATTGTAACATATGAATCCTAAAGAACATGAAGTTGAGGCTTAGAAAAATCCAGAATGAATTTGGAGAACCAGTATACATTTTATACCACTTCCCCTTTAAGGCATTTTCCCCATGTAATTATCAATTGTAAATTTTTTGTGCTTTAATGTGTATTTATAAAATTGGGTGCTTAAATGTGATTACTTAAGTTTGGAGTAAAACGTTTCTGTAAAATATTAAAATTTTACAAGTAACAGCATAATGTTATAAAAGATCCTTAACTCAGCTGAAAAATGAAAATTTATTAAGTGATTACATTTATGCTTTGGATAATCTATAAAAGGAACATTCCTCTTGTTATAATCCTAAGTCCTCAAAACTTACCCTCCTCCATGCACACTTTCAATTATCGGGCCCCGTAAAGGCCTCTTTTTAACATTTTTCTGAATATAGGATGTAATATATATCTTGTTCAGGAAGAAAAATCGTCAAACAATTTCATGTCTGATATCTGTTTCTAATTTCAGCCCCCTAGGGGCCCCCTTTTACGTAAATGAGGTAGTAATGTATGATTTTGTTCAGAGAGAATAACTCTTTACTACAGAAAACTTTAAAAATTACTCTTTAAAGTCGTGACACACCTTGAAGCCTTTTTTTTTTTCTTATTCTGCCTCAGGGCTGTATAAAGCTTCTCTTATGAACAATTGGAAAAAAATAAGTGCTCTTCCCACAGATTAGAGAAGAAAGGACAAACTTGGTGCCGAATAATGTTGGGGTATCACATTGGTGCCGGTATAATGTCTTAAAAAAGTGTTAAATAATCTACATTTAATTATCAGTTTTTTTAATAGAAATGCAGTAAATATATGAAGTTCAGCCTCTATGTGTCATATATTTATAGATTTTGAATTTCTTCCCCCTCCAGACTTTGCTTTTATAATCATCGCCTAAGGGCAGAAATTACCAAAAGTACCGGTAAAAGTTGTTTTTGCAACTATAAGCCGTAAGATCAAAGAACCGATTACGATTACGATTCCCCCTCCAGTACAATTTATGAATCTTGAAACATGGACCTTTGAACAAGATACATTAATTTAATGGCTGTAAAATATTGAGCATTGATAGCATTCAATATTTTTTCTACACATAAATAAAAATATGTATAGTGGTATGTGAATAATTATAAATTTCGATTCTGATAAAGTCTAGCCTTGGGGAGAAATTACTGGGAATCTTCAAAATGGATTACGGATGCTCATCGGTCATTCGATTTCCCTTCTTATTAATTTTCAAATTTGAAAAAAAAAAAAAAACTGTTCATATAGAAATATGTATTCAAGCAAAGCAGTTAGTGGGAAAATTTATAACTGAGCTTATTTAATTTTTGACTGAAGTACGAGTAAAAGTTAATAAAATCTCTATCTTCGAATCTTTGAATAAGATTTACACTCTGATGTCAATTATTTAGATCCATTTACAGATTTCTGGTGCATCATTCATGTTCATTTTAATCACAGTGAGAAAATCTAAACTCCAGATTTCAAATAATAAAAGTCTTGAAATTTTGGAAACAAACACATAATTGAAATGTATTCATGGGCCACATGCAGCCGGTACCCCTATCTGAATTCATAATGCTAAGGAAGCTAACAAAATCCACAATATATTGCCAAAAATTTATATTAAAGCTGCAGAGAGTGTAGATGTCAAATTATTACAAAGACAAAAGTAAAACGACCTGATCTAGAAAATTCTAATGTAAACGAATTAATTAGGAATTTATTTAAAATAATTGCATACTGATCTGCAGTTTCTTCAGAACTAATCTCATTGATCACTTTTACATCCTCATATGAAGAAAGTGGACACCGTTTTTCCCCCTGAAACTTAATTCCTTATCATTTAAAAGCATTTTTCTAATATTGGTTCTTCTGTTTGACTTTTATAATCATTCAGTATCTCTGGTGCTTGCAGATTTAATTTTGATTTTACATATTTTTATGGTAATTTATTATCCTTGTTGAATAATCACAAGATAATTATCATGATCAACATGGGAAAGGATTGTTTTGAAGTTCAATTAAAAATTAATATTTCTCCTCTTTTTATTAGAGGGAAACAGCATTTAAAAGTGATTGTATCCAACATCAAAAATAGATTGTTTACTCTTTGTACATTTATTGGCAAATTCTAAGCAATAATGACCACTTTTCATTGTTCAGACCTGTGTATCAATAGGACATGTGGACATAATGTGCTGTTGAAGTTGTCAACTGAATACTTTCATGTATTGTAATAGCCCACAGTAATGGTGATGAGTGGATTAAAATGAAAAATAATGTTTATTGTTCCAACTGATCTTACTGCGGTTTCTTAAATTTTGAAAAGGTATGTATGTGTCAACTGTGCATACACCTGTGGTTTTGCACATCGTGTAGTCAACTCTTTTATTCATATCTTGCAGGCTATGAATTTCATTTTAAGTAAGTCATCATGTCATTATATGAATTCTTATGTTAAAATAATAAATCAAACCATTGATTAGTTTTTTTTACCCTCCTCCAGTTTTTTAAAGAGACTTAACATACCGATATGTTTGTTAGTAATAAATATTAAATATGCTTGTTATCATTTTTTTTAGTATTACTACAAATTATTAATTTAAATTGCAGATTATCTAAATCAGCTACCTCGTTTTTTATGTTTTGTTTGTATTTTTCTTAAGAGTCACTTAACTGTATGTAATTTTTCAATTGCTTTTAAATGCATACACAGAAAATATTTTCCTCCAGCGAATAAATTTATTGCCAGAAATTTACTGTGTTTATTTAAAACATTTTATATAATTTAGTTTATTCAGAAGTTCAATCAGTAACTCTTGTCAACATTTCCACATTAGATGATGGTCTCAAATTGATGAATCCAATGTTTTACTCAACTGCATCTAAAAGAGATACATGGTGACCTTGAAAGAAATTGTATAATCTAAAACTGGCTTGAATATCCTTGGAACCCAGCCTCAGTGGTATTCATCTGATAGGATGGCACACCTGCTGAAATAAGCCATCAGGTTCACGATGCGTGAAGGATTATTGCCGATTGGTCTAGAACATTATAGTAGAATTATTTAAGAAACCTTTTTCCAGGAACACTAAAGAATCTTATGTATTTCTTCTTGAGGATCCATAATATCATCAAGAGCTACACTGCTGAAGCAAGTTGGCAGGGTATTTAACAGCTTAATATTCTTAATGCCACACTTCTGTCTTTATATGAGTTTGCTGCAATAGGAAATGGATTTCATGAGACCATTCTGCAGAGTTTCAATTTGAATTCTTATGCCGTAAGGTGATGCGTAGTTTCAGACTTCATTGTCAGTCAAAGCACAAAAAGGCATAGGCTTTAGCAGGTGCAGTGTATGTTGTATAGCATCTGCTTGCTGATATTGCAGTTGATCATGCAGCAGTGCTACTTTGTTAATCTGTGCCAGTCTAAATAATATTTGCTGATTTCAGTTATTTATGAATGATATTTGAAAGGTTAGATAGTTACCTTTCATAATAACTTTCATTTCATTAGGGTTTGCCTTCCCCCCTTGCAATAATACAATAGTAGTCTGTACAAATATTCCACTACATTCATATGTCACAAATTTAAACTTTTTTGGATGGGTGTGTCATATGCATCAGCTGCAAGTATCACAGGAATGGGTTGGTTATACATGAATCACTTTTTAAGTGCATTGTCAGGACAGGTGTATCATGTATGAATTTTTAGGTGGAACATTTAATTAATATCTTTTCTGCCACTGTATGGAGCTCTATGTTTGTTATAGTGGAATTTATCGAGAGTGGAGAATATCGACCTCCATTCTATTGCAGGAATTTTTTTTTTTGAATCAAAGTCGAAATTGTGGGTTGATTAATGTAAATAAACATAGCTGTTTATTAACTACATCAGCTGGTATAAACACATGGGGATGTTCACTTAATTTTGGGTGATTGCTTTATTCATTCCTCTTTCAGTTTGGCTAGTGTTGAGGCTAATATTTTGGGTATAATTTAGCAAAACACATTTTATACTTCAAATGATGAGGGTGATATAAAGTTTTCTAATTCTGATAACTACCCGAGTGTTACTCTGATAATGCACCAAAATATGGAACAATTAGATCACAAATTTATATTTTCCTAAAATTAGGCTCAGCAGTCCATCCCAAGAGAGAGGTTTGGCATGTCCTCTCTCTTGCGTTAAACCTGTCCACAAAAGGTTAACAGTGTAAGGGAGAGGTTGAATTGGAAGGTAACAAGAAATTTAAGGATGTTTTCATTCAGACTTACAAACCTATACTTGCTGCTATGAAAACCCATTAAAAAGTAGAGTTTTTAATGGGCTTGCATAGGAAATCTGTTGTGTGTATCCGTGTTTTTTCATTGGATAAAGATTTTATGTGAGCAAGTTATGTTTTGCTCATATTATTAGGAAATTAGCCCTTTTCCCTACGAATTTATTTTAGAACTGTAATTTCAAAATATGTTTTGCAGAATATGTGCACTAAATATACTTATTAATATCTAACTTAGTGGTTTCAGAATACAACAAGAGTAACATGTTTTGATTTTCTGTTACTCAGGAGTGCATTTAAAAAAAAATTGGGTTTCTGCAGAAGTTCTACCCATTTTCGGATTGAGAAGAAAAGAAACACAAAGTGGACTGCCTAAGATTTTACACAATTTCTTTGATTTTGTAGTATGACTTAGCATCCTCCTGGGAGCAGATTTATTCCATGCCAAAAAAACTTCTGTTTGAAATAAGAATGTAATGCACATTTCACATCCTCTGTATAATTTAAGGTTTAGAGGACAAAGGTGTTCAGTAAAGACTGAAAATGTTCTGGTCGATTGATACAAGAATATGTCAGATTAAGCAACCACTTCCAAATCAGTAATTTTGCTACATGATTAAAGCAGCTTGAAGTCTGATGTAGTCATGATGGAAGTTCAACATGATTGCAACTGATGAACATTCGCCACATAGCTGCTACTTCTGCCCTACTGCTAGTAGTAAAGGTCTCATCATTTGGTAAGACTGAGCACTTTCCAACAAATTATTTCACTGACATCCAGCCCATGTACTTAACAGAAACTTTTTGGAGTGCAGTCCTCTTTGTACAATTGCTGGTGCTGGCTTTGATGTGCCATACAGTCCTTTGATTAATGATATTATGGCTTGGCTAGTACCATTTCTTCTTTCCTGTTAAAATTATACTGAAATACAAAAATATATACACTACTGACTCGTGTCTTGCTTCTCAGAAAGTTAGTGTAGAACTTGCTGATCAAGCTTTGATATGAACCTTTATCTCCTTATCATCTTTTGACTGCTGTTCTCTATACTGACAACTTTCCCTAGCTTATGAATAGTTGAATATAGGTGATTTGTTTTGATTTGCTTCGGAACTTTTTCAGAAACAGTTAGTGCCTGTTCAAAACATACGAAGCTATGAAAGTGGTGAGTATCAAACTGATAGTCTTAAAAATGAAAGATATGATTTTAACTCTCCAAGCATAATGGGTTTGGCTCTGAAATTTCAAAGTTCCATCTAATGTCATGAGTAAGAGTTATTTTGTATTATAATTCCAAAGTGGCCCTCTCATTTTGTACTTTGATTCCTTTTCTTCCAATATATCCAACTTAAAATTGGATATGTCAGGAACTGGCAGAAATTTTGTGTAATGAATTACAAATCCAATCTACTAATCAAAATTTTACATCCAGAGGGTTAACATCCCCAAATTTGTCAGTTAAAGAGTATTCTATGATTCATGTGCCATTCTTATAACTAGTATTTTCTGAGTATAGAAAAATCATATGAATTTTATGCACAGTTTATAAATTTCTGTACTTTTTAATTTAATACTTCTACAGTAGAAATGTTTTTGAATATTTGTACTTAAATTTTGGGGTTTTTCTGCTGTTAAAGAAATTACATAATTTTATGTTTTGATGAGTGCTATCATGGACAACAATCTTCTGGTTTAATTTGCCGCACTCTCCGGCTGTTGTTATGCACATCTTCAGAGTATTTAACTCTAATAAACATGCTGATAGGTTTAGAAAGGGTAGAATAATCTTGATGGTATGGTTATCTTGCAGGGGTTTATCAAGTTTCGAATTAGACTCATAATCACATCTACAACTTCCACATGCAAGTTGTTTACAGAGCAAACAGGAAACATTTTCATTCATTATAAGTGCAGTAATCTGTTCAATTTTCATTGAGCTTTCTTTCCTCTTGATGTTTATGCTTATAAATCCATTCTGTGGAAACTAATTTTAAGAATTTCTGTTTAATGATCTAAGTTTGCTTAAAAATAAAAACATTTATAAAACTTTTTGTTGAAATTTGATTGGTGTGTGCATTTATTTTCATTTGTTACTTGCAACAGTTATTTTTTTCATATGTACAGAATGTTCAAAAACGGTTGCTACACATATTTATTTCTTTAAATATTGATCTTAAACATACACTTCCAATAGCAGAAAATTTTACAAAAACACTTTAAACATTGTAAATAGGAAGGTATTCTGAATACTAAATCTTATCTTTTTATATGGTCTTTATATGGCAAATATTCCAGTTAGTAAAACATTAATTACGCTTCAGCGAGTTAAATGTGAAAAGTTCCATATTTTGGTTTGTAAAATTAATGAAGTAATACTGTCTCTCAGAGAAAATGCTATGCCATGAAAAAGCAAATGCTTGCATTTGCAAGCCAATCAGACGATTACACATACATGGGCTATAAAAAACATTGTGCAAAGCCATCTGGGTGCCACCATGGCTGTAAATACATAAGTTTTCTAATTTCCCATGTCTGGTAGAAAAAGATGATGTACTCAGTATTAGCAAATGGATGAATTCATGAGGGGCTTCCATTTTATAGACTTCTGTGCTACTGGTTTTTGCATTCTATTGAAGAGGAAACATTAGTGACACCATTGTTGGTTGTATTTAGCAACAGTGGACCCAGAACAGAGTAAATGTACAGCGGGTCTGGAGCAAGGAAATAGATGTTAGAACACATCAACTGCTGTATGTGACCCATAGTATACTGCAAAGTGTACAGGATGTTTTCACTACTGTAATACATATATCGAAGGTAAGACAATTGCCTGATCCAGCTATTTGTGAAGGCTTCCATTAACAGTGAGCCATCATCACAAACATGTGCTTTGGTTTCACAGCTCAGTTGCTTGCAGCATTTAATAAAACTGTATTCTTCGGCAATGAATGCTATTCACACAAAATGATTGGCAAGGCCACTAGGCAAATGCCTTCAACATTTTTTCAGTGTATATATAATTCAGGCATATTAATGGAAAGCTGTCATATTAGTAACATGCTGCAGCCTAAACTTCTATATCTTCAGGGATCCTAAATACTATTTTTAAGAAGATAATGGCCATCTTCACATTGCTTGGCCCATGCTGAATGTATTGCAAATTGTGCAAGTGCTGTCTTGCTCAGTCTGTCCTCCTTCCAGGCAAGCTTTTGTGAGACAGGCATTATTTGAATACCTACCCTCCTACATGAAAGGAAGTTGAACTGTGAGGTTTACATGAAGAATGCATAGTCCTTGATACCATACGAGATGATTTGATACAATATGTTGAAGTAGTATTCCCCCCTGAATGGAACTGGAACACCTTATTGATGTGTGCATATCTTCGAAGATTAAATTATTTGTTATGTACTCAAACATCTCTCTATTACAAAGTTTAGTCTGCTTCCAGTCTTTTTTGTGCTGTCCCTTTTCTGTCAGGGAATATATTTCAGAATAATTTACTTGTCTATATCCTTTATTATATCAAAATATATTTTTGACCAAATTTAGGGACAGCTACAAAATAAAACTGACATTTTAGTAATTAACGATTCCATAAAAACTTGACTTAAAATTTGTAGTTGCCTCCTAATAGTCACACATTCTTGAATATTGCAGCCAGAAACATGGAATATGTTATAGCCATTTAAGTGTTATGGCTATTTCATTAATTTGATGGCAGAATTAGCATAGAAATTCAATTCGGGAAAATCCACACTGTCAGCTTTGTGAAGAGTATTTTTCTCTCCTTTAACAGTGTGAAAGTAATCTTAATGGGTTTATAGTTTTTTTACAAGTTTCTAAGATGTGTTTTTACAGAATTTAATCTTCATTATGTGTCCCATAGTTTTGACATTCCTTTGTTTGTATGTAACAAAGTTTAAAAGATTTAATACTTCTGTGTTCTTGATTATATAATTCAATTGAGTTTTACTTATGAGCAAACAATCCAGACTTAATGTAAAATTAGAGAAATACGAAGCAAAACTTAGAACAACACAACTTATAATCCACAAATCTGTCATCCCACGGTGTGCAGATTATCCTAACTCTACTGTATATATTTTTAGTCAAAGAAGTTAACAAAATATGCAACTATACAAAACTGAAATTTAACTAAAAATTCACAGCATTTTCATTCTTTACTGCATTTTATTGTTCTTGAAGAATACATTTCAAGAATACCAAAATTCGTGAATGCCTGTAAAAGAATGGTTCCAACACAGAGGCATGCCTTGTAGCTTTGAATGCAAAAATTTAAATGTAATTTAAAACTTTCATTGGCTTCTTTATCAGGTATATCTTGCATGCCGTGTAGAAATTTGATCTCTCCCATAATAATACATGCAGTATGCCTGTATTTAAATAATTAAATATGTTAGATGCTCATAATTTTTTTCATCAGAAGCGTCTTAAAAGAGGGGATCTTACAATGCCTGCATGGTAATTTACAAGATGATTATGTACTTTCACCATTAGAGAGTTTCAGAGCTTTTCCAGCTTAGACCCCTGCCCGAATACAGCTTTTCTGTTACTAAATAGGCTTGAGTGGATGGCATTCGAAATGCTGAAAGGTTTGTGAAATCATGAAACAGCACAATTGAAGACTACAGAGTGACATTTCTGAATGCACTACCAGAGACCATCACATACTGTAAAACATAACCTCTACAGATGCTCAACTAACATAAGTTGAGGCCTCAGTGGACTACCATTACAAGACTGGATTTTTTGCTGCTCGATACATATTGCATGATATAGATAGAAGGCAGAATATTGTGTAAACAGCTAATGGAATAGTGGTTAGTGACTCTAACTACTGTACTGAAGGGCCTGGGTTCAAATCCTGGCAGTCTACATATGGCGAGCCAAAAGTCCTCTTGTGTGGTTTGGTGGTAGGGGAAGAGGGACGGGAGACCCATTCCCCGGGGTTATCTATCTCTCTCCAAATTGGGGTGGAACAGGATGCTATCACCTATATGGCACCCAAGGCCCTTGCCAATGACAGATATAATCTTGTACTCCTTGCCATGATAAATTTTGTGGGCTTCTGATGAGGTCAGACAATTTAGTCACAACATCATATTTTGTAAACTACCACACAAATATGCGAGTAGCATTACAGGTTTGATGGTAGCAATGTTTTCATAGCACACATAAGGTCTACTTCCAACATTGTACCTGAATTTGGCTGCTAATAAGCAGCATTTATTCAAGAGCAACACCTTTATTTTGGGATGAAAATTTGTTTCATGAAATTGAAGACTCCATGCTTTAGTTCTTATTTAAAGAATAATTCCAGCAGTATCGCATCTAATTTGGCTACTTGAATCTTTTAACCCTATCAAGTGCTTTCTAGTCAGAAGTTTTGTTTGTAAGTGTAGGCTCTCCAATAAATAACAGATTCTACTATTACATGACATGTACAGGATGATATAAAAACGTACAGAAACCATTCCTTGACAAATTCAAGTGAGGGACTTGATAGCACAGTAGAAGTCCATTAGTCCGGCATCCAACAGTCCGGAATGCCCGATAGTCCGGCATCGCTCCGGAAAATTGTAAAAATTTTGGTTTTCTCCAAAAGTGTGTCTTTAAAGCAAATAAAACCGCTCAAGAGCTATTCGGAAGTTTTCGGGGTAGTTCGAGATCATCCGGAAGCGCTCGGTATTGTTCGGAAACAATTAGCGGCCGGCTAGTCTCAGCTGTCACAACAAATTCAGGTGCAGTGCAGCTCCGTTAATCAATCACGAAGCGTCTTCGCCATTTTTTTGTGCGTTGTTGTTTTGTGTCCTTTCACATCGCAGTAAACGTAACTTTTGAAACTGTTTATAAAAAAAGTGATTTTCGTTCTAACTGTACAGTGACCATGTTTTCAAAACCTAAGCCTTCGAGTTCAAAAGGAGAGAAACGAAAACACGTAACACTGACTCTCAATCAGAAACTAGAAATCATCAAACGGCTAGAAAAAGGCGAGAATAGAAATGTTTTAATGAATGAGTTTAATATTGGCTCATCAACTATTTATGACATTAAAAAACAAAAAGATGAACTAATGAAGTTTGCTTCTCAATCGGTAACAACTGAAAAATTGGCTTCTAGAAAAACATTAAAAAAACCAAAACTGGAACAGCTAGATAGTGTATTGTTCAAATGGTTTAGTGCAGTACGTTCTGAAGGAAAGCCGGTAACAGGGCCAATGATTGTTGAAAAGGCAAAGAAATTCGGCCAAGATTTAGGAGTTGCTGAAAGTGAATGTAATTATTCTGATGGTTGGCTCAGAAACTTTAAGTTTCGGCATGGAATTCGAAGACTTGATGTAACTGGAGAAACCCTTTCAGCAAACCAAAACTCTGCAGAAAAATACAAAGACGAGTTTGAGAAAATCGTGGCTGATAATGATTTAACACCTGAACAGATTTACAATGCTGATGAAACAGGGCTATTGTGGCGATGTTTACCAACATCTACACTAGCTGGGGGAGGAGAAAAAGCAGCCAAGGGTTTTAAAAAAAACAAAGACAGATTAACCGTTTTGCTATGTGCTAATGCGTCTGGAAACCACCGAGTGACCCCTTTTGTGATAGGTAAATCTGCAAAACCCAGGGCTTTTAAGAATGTTACACACTTGCCTGTCCAATACGATGCTCAATCAAATGCGTGGATAACTGCCGCCCTCTTTAAAGACTGGTTTTTTCACCACTTTGTGCCTGAGGTCAAGGAATCATTCAAAAGCCTTGGTCTACCAGAAGATACTAAAGCCATCCTTCTTTTGGACAATTGCAAAGCCCATCCGCCAGTAGATGAGTTAGTTTCTGGAAATATTGTTGCTACTCTGCTCCCACCTAACGTAACATCTTTGATTCAACCCATGGACCAAGGGGTTATTCAAAATTTTAAATGCTTTTATAGAAGGTCTTTTATTCAAGGCCTGTTAAATGCCGACTGTGACGTGACTGATTTTCAAAAAAAGTTTACAGTAAAAGATGCCGTCTATGCTATTGCACAGTCTTGGAACCAGGTAAAAAATACAACACTCCAAAAATGCTGGAGAAAACTTTGGCCAGCTGCAAACCCTGCATCTGACCTAACTCTACAGACTGATGAGGAAGAAAACCATCAAGACGCTCTGACCAAAGTTTTGGATGTCGTTAGAAGTACTGACAATCCCTTGAAAAACCTGCCTGAAGATGAGGTAGAGGAGTGGCTTTTAATCGACGAGAATGAGCCTGTTGAACAAGAACTAACCGATGAGGACATTATCAACATTGTAGTAAACCCTCAGCCTACTCAAAATCTTGAAGAAAATGACTCAGATGCCGAAACGGAAGAAAAGGAAAAAATCAGCTGGGCAGAAGCTGCAGAATCACTAAATAAGTTTATCTCTTTTGCTGAGGCTAGTACTAGCTACAGTGCTTCAGAAATTATTGATTTCCATATCATTAGAAATAAATTTTATACTAAACGCCAAAAGTCAAGAAAACAAAAAGACATTCGTGACTTTTTTAAATCTAAGTGAAATATGTTTTACAGTACGTGTACATACATTATATGAAATGTAAAATAAACTTTGTTGTATGTATTTGCATACTATATTTTTAGTTTAATTATTAACCTAATTGTTCTTATAATTACCGCCCGATAGACCGGAATTTTCGGTTGTCCGGCACCGAGCCGGTCCCGAACGTGCCGGATTATCGGACTTCTACTGCATTATGCTTATATAATTGGGCAGAGAATGTAAACTTCTAACTACAAAATGTAGATATATATATATCTTTTACCAAAAAATTTCTGTATTAGTTGTTGAAAAAAAGGGTAATTTAGGCTAGTTATTCTTATAATAAAGCAACGGTCAGGTTTAAATTTTAAAGCCTTTGTGTGCATATTTGATTCACAATTAAGACAATGGGTCAAATTTTAGGGGTTATTAAAAATTCTTTAAATTAAAATTTTATTTGTAGAAAATAAAATTTTTTAAGAAAATTATTACAGCAATTTATACATATGTGTGCATTCTACAGTATCATACAATTTAGAATTGTAAACTTTTGCTATTGCAAAATAAAACTGTAATAATTTCTTTATGTTTGAGATAGATTCTTTCATGACATTAACCAGCTGGAAATTACAAATTATAAAATAATAATAATAAAAAAATAGTATCTTGGCTATGCTCCCTCTAATATTTATTATAGCTGCGCAGTATTTTATGTGGATGATCTAAGTGCTTCAAATACCAATCTGAAAGTGAAACCGGTGTGTTACTCCCCCCCCAAAAAAAAATTCAGTGAGCAGCCATTTGCATTTTAGAGGGAACATTGCTTTTATATATTTAAAAGAAAAAAAATGATGGGTGTAGTAGAGTTTATTTCCATTTTCAATATATAGTTTTAATATCATTCTATAATATTTTCATGCAAAATAAATAATTTCAGTGTATAACAAATACTTTTGAAACAAGCTTTTGTACTACATGCTAAGATTTAAGGAAAAAAGCAACTAGATTTCATTTAATTTTAGGATTGATAGATATGTCATAATAAATTTGCTGATAACCATATATACACACATGTAAATATATGCATACATACAAATATACATATGCTCTCACACACATCACACATACATACATCTTAAAAAAAGTCAAATGTACAATACATTTAAATAACATTTTCTGTACATATTCACATATGTACACAAGCAAAGGAAGAATATGACTAAAATATACATAAATGATCGTGATAAATAAGCATGATGTGGAATAAAGCAAATTCCATATCTTATAAACAGTATGGACTCTAACAGAACTCATACAAATTATAAGCCCCAGCCCAAAAGTATTATCAAGAATGAAACATAATATACAAATATTCGATAACTAATGGGGAGTCTTTTTAGAAAATTTCAAAGATTACCTGTTATAAATAATAAATCAAATATGAACAACTTTGATATTTAATAGAATTTTTGTAATAATAATTGCTTCAGAAAGTAACTAAAATTTGTACTTAAAAAACTTATCTCATAAAAGCTTACTCTCAGACTATGTTATAATGTCAAAGAAATTATGGAAAAAAGTGTCAAAGAAAAGCATTTTTTACAACAGTCAGATTTTTTTCTAACACTAGAACTACCTAGCCCATCAAACTGATGAGTGACATATTTCCTTTTATAATTATTAATATCACACTAATATAACTGGAAATTTTGACAACTTTTAATGAGAAGAGATGACATATTTCTTTGTTTCCTTTCAAATGTTCAAATTATAAACTATTTGCAGCATGTATACCTAAACACACAAAGACCCATTAAAATAAAGGATTCACTAAAATGACTTTTTATTTCTTTTTAGAAAGATTTATCATGAAAACTGCTAAGCTATTATTTAAAGTAAAGGTTTTTGCCAGTAAGGACATGTGCAGTATTATTACTATTAAAAATTTAACTGCTTCAAAGCAAGTATAAATACTTTTTTCACCTAGTTGAGAAGAGATATATCATCATCTTTTATTAATTAATTTGTTGTTAAAAAACTTATATAATCTAAGGGATGACTATAAACCACTGTTAATTGTTTTAAGAGTATCCAACATGCCACAAAAAAATTGTGGCCAAGAAAACAATTCTAGTTGAAACTATAAATGCAGACAAGAAGCCTCCAGTAAAACCAGCAAAACTGAAAGAACAATTAACTAGATAAGATCTTAACACAGCAGGTGATGCCAAATATTGGACAAGCTAATTAAAAAAGGAAAACTGCCATAAAAATAACACTTTTGAACTGAACATAAATTAGGACTGACAAATTCAACAATCATTCGCCGCAGAGGGTATCACAATACAATAAAATTAAATTCCGAGTGGATATTATTGCCCAGAACAGCAAAACCAAGTTTCTATAATATTTTTATTTAGTGAATGAATATAACATTGTGTAACAAACAAGGTGCAAATAAGTAAGTGAATTTAATTACTAATACTCGAAGAACTTACAAGCAAATAAATATTGTAGCAACAGAAGGGAAATTTTGCACAACAAGAATGTAACTCAGTACACTATATTTCAAGAATTCAAAAGAAACTTCCAATAATTTTAAATTCTATCAAACTGAATTGTACAACAAAACAAAATCTACTTGCCTTAAAACCAAGACGTATATCTGTGGTCAAGAATTGATCTATGTGCAGAAAATATGCTCTTGTAGACAGATTATTAAAAAAAAAAACTATATCAACTATTTTAAAATCGGTTTTCATGCATTTTCTAATTAAATATATTATTTAATACATTAAATGATATTTGTGTGTATAATTTTTTCTTACAGAGACAACACATGATGCCATATTTTTCAAATAATCATTAAACTGATGCATGCGGTAGAAATCGCCAGCAATAGTTCTAGTGTTAAACAATTACGGTATGTCCACAAATTTCACCACAAGTGCGATTAATTTTAAAAAGACTGTTTCTCTCACTGTTACAAGTTGAAATTAATTGTATAGTAAATGCTTCAAGAAAAATCGAGCATAAATAAATTAGCTTACACTAACAGAAACTTCAGATGTTCACAGTGAATGCTATTTCAAATTACATGAAAAGGGCAACCCATATTACCATTAAGTATTATTAACTATGTGTTTTTTTAATGAAAGTATTCATCCTGAATATCATTTAATTTAATGAATGTACATAGTAAACAACAGCTAGAATTTGAAAATGAATATAGAATACGTGCAAGATACATGGGCACTTAAATCTTATTCTTATATATGTTAACAGGTTAACATTAAACACTGGTTGAATCCTACATAATTCGAAATTTTTTTTCCAGTTCATGCATTGAGTAGTTCCATGAAATCCTATTGTATTCTGAACAAGGATCACAAAAGGTATGTAAAATAAGTTTAAACAATTCTGAGGGAAAAAAAAGAGCAAGCAACAAGATGCAGGTGTTTCAACTTTCCTGAAGGCAATGCAAGTTCACAGCTACAATTGTTAAAATTACTTCACTGCTATCGTAAACGGGAAGAAATCTAGCAGATTTTCTTGCTGCAGGTATATTTCCCTCAGCATATAACTGACTAATCTGTTGCTTTTCATGTGAAAATAGTAACACTTCAATTACTTGGTATCTTACTATGATTAAATTTTCGTCTGGCAGCCTTAAAGAGCACTCGTTATCATGTTATTCAAATAGCACTGTCCAGCAGCAGTGCTAAAGGCATAGTGGACTTTTCCTTTATGATTAATTCTATTATAGATTCTAATGCTATTTTTATTATTATCCTTTTATTTAACAATTTGTATGCGAAAGAGGGAAAATCAGTATACGTTTGTTAAAAAAAAGTGAAAGGTTCTTACTGTAAATAAAAAATTTTAAATAATTGTTGGAATGTTTGAATGAACTAAACTACTTCATATCTATTTGTATATTGGATTAACATAATGTCATTTAGCATGTCATTTCACAGGGATTAATTAATCATGGTAAGTAAGGGATTCCTGCTTATATACGTCTCTATATATAAACTCTGAGATTCTTTAAATGCACATTTTTTCATCCTCCTGTTTATAAAAGTAAATAAACTAAATTAGCATCAAATATTAATCACAGTAATTAATGGTAATATGCATTATCAGTAAAATACAATGAAACCACATTTTTACTTCTGCACTTCTGCCAAATGTAGCAAACTTAATCCTTATGTAAGATATCACTTCGTAGCTTTTAAATGACAAAATCTTATAAACTAACTGCATTAAAAGTAGCAAATACTCAAGTAACTATTTTACTGGGTTATTATAACATGCCTTTCTGTTTACTTACTGAAATATTTCATTTGTTTGAACTATGCCTAACACATGAGAAATACAATGGATACTAGTACTTTTAGTAAAAACCATTACAGACAAACAAAATAACGTGTATTATGAGTAAATATGCTCTCCCAATAGCTAGGCACTTCCCAATCTGACATTTATTAGGAGCGGCAGAACTCGCCAGTTGCTTGACCATCTCGTCACTGAGAACTTTACACACTCCTTGCACCTCAGACGACAGATTGATATTGCATCACAAAAGAGGGGAGATGCTACCAAACCTTTCACAGGACTCGTCCAGTGGCATCAGCATAAGAATTAGCCATTACTTACAAATATATCAACCACGACATTTTGCGGGAAAATACAGAAGGTTTCTGATACCTACTGCAATGGAAAGAATACTATTCTGGAAGATATTATTCGGCAATTTAAAGAATACTATAAACACTTCTTCAGATACTTTCCCATTTTCTACCACATTTTTTTTACACAACTATTACATTTCTTGAAAAATTACAAATCTAACATTTCAGCCAACACGTGTAACAGTGAGAAACAATATACGTAAAAATTTACTGGTGAAATTATGTGGCTTAAGCTTACGAGAAAAATATAAATTCAATTTCACTGAAATTTTTTTTAAATAATGAAATACTGAAATTGCTTAACTTTTATTTGAGAAATGTGGACACCCCTACTTTATGACAGTCTGACATTTAAATGATTTCTTGTTTCATGTATATTATTTACTCCTGAAAGGAAAAATGCAAGTGAACACAAGGTAATTGGGAGGGGGGAGAAGCTTACTGAGCTTCAAATGTGAGGGTAACTCCCAATATTAACACACTTAAAAGTAATGCCAAAAACACAAAAAGCAATTTTAAAACTAAAGGGGAAAAATGCTGCTATCATGCGCAGCACAATAGCAAAACATCTTACATTTCCAGATTTCCATGTCTACAATGTTTTTAAAACAACCTAAGCGACTATGCTGCACTTAGCATTTATAAAGCATCTAAAATTCAATTAGCTTCAAAGATACAAAATTAGACAGGCAACATAAATGACAAGTATGCAGAAGAGCAGCTGCACATTGAAATATGGATGGGAAATTGTTCAGTCATACAAATGAGATGTATGTGCTATGTACAACAAAAGGCCTCTTGGAAATGTATGCTGTATTGAGATGTATTGGGAAAAGTAGAATAGCTAGCTCATTCTGAACTATTTTTGGAGCAAAATCTTTCTGAAACATTGGGCATCCACTACGTTACCTCAAGCAACATAGCAGCCTATAAAGTAAGTAATGAATGTCACAGAAGTTTAAAAACTGGAAAATTTAACGAACTAACTTAGAGCAACTGATACACATTCGTAAACAAACAGCTTTAAAAATTTAAAATTATTGTGCAGTTTATAAAACAAGAAACTGTTCTCTATATCATCATCACATGGCATATATATTCATTTAATGTTAAAATAAATAAATTACATTCTTAGCAATTAATTCACAACTAAATACAGTCTACATCTCATTAGCTTTTTATAAAAGATTCAGCTCATTTGAAAGAGAGCAAATGCATGAGTATATTTATACAATATTTAGTTGAAGAGATGTGAAATGAATCTATACAATTTTGGCCTACAACAGCCAGTCCTAGTATGAAAAAATGAAAATGAGTATATGCAGCAATCACAGATGAAAGTGTCTCACTATATAATGCTGGCAGGCAAGTTGTCAAACACTTCTGATGATTTCTTAGATAAACTACCACGTCTGCGAGGCAGAGTAGAAGTGGTTCCAGGAATCAAATCTGGACAGCCACTGTGAACCAGCAAATCATGGACTTCTTGAAATCCACCATTCTTCGCATATGTAACTGCAGTTCGGCCATCTGAATCAACTGCTTTTAAATTTGCATTATTCTATATAAATAAAAGTAGAAAATGTAAAAAAAAAAGAAACAAATGCAGGATAATAACATAACAATATCATGTCAAAGTTAACACAATTGTGAAATAATTCAAACATCAAAATATCTTCAATCATAATACCCATATATATTGAAACCAATTTTTCAAGAAAGTGTTGAAAAATTCCTCCATAGAGTTATAAACTGAAGTTTTGCTATAAACATCTTCCATTTGAGCTAGCTTTGTGTATATCCAGAGCTGAGATAACTATGACATTGTCAATACTTGTTTATAAGAACATCAGCATATAGCAATTCTGCTTATACATAAGTTATTTCTAAAATAAAATAAAATAATAATAATAAAAAAACCTTTTAAAACTCCAGTTCATGCCACAATGACAATGCTTCCTACTTGCATTTTAGGGGTGAAATATAAACTAATTTATGGAATATTGTTTTGAAATGAAGGCTAATCTATAATTTATTATTCTACTTAATAACAGTATTTCTATTTATTCTAAAACCAATAATATTACAATGTAATATTGTGATTAAAATTTTGTGCAAATAGATAATTGCTGCTTAAGAAAGTTTTTGAACATATTTTCCTTAGTCTCAAAATTACCTCTCAAATGAAATTGAATCTTATACCATACTGTTATATATAACTTACCATATCAGAAATAAAACAAAACTCATAAATTTGACAGATATGAATATCTGAAGATACAATGACTTGTTAATTAATAATTATGGCAAAAAATGCATGTTTACAAAGGGAATGTTTCAGGAAGGGATATTGTTTATGCAAGCCTACAGAGGGCATTATCAGAAAAATTAACTTACATTTATATTATACAAGGAAAAAACTAAGAAAATTCATTATGCCAGTTCATTTATGAATTGGGATCAGAATCATAGAGCCCCCCAAAAAACTCCCAAAGTTTTTTTTGTTCAGCCAAACTAGTTTTTTTAACAAAGTATTTCATCAAGGGATCCCTCTCCTTTGGCAAATTACACTCGTGTGCTTCACCATTAAAATAAGTTTTTGATGTATAGTCACTTAGCCACTAATAAGATCAAATATGTCAAAAAATTATGAAACTCTCATCTGAAAATGTCAAAAATAAATGCTTTGAATAGCACAATCATTTTAATGTAAATACAAAGCACACACATAACTCTTAAAATCAGAAAGGAGCATACAATTTTCAACTTGCTGATTTTCCCCAATATCCAGTTGTATGGGACTTAAAAAATAATATATATGCACCTCTCAGAAATACAGAAGATAATAGAATTTAAGATTCAAAGTAATGTATACATTACTTGAATTCATAAAAATATTCAAGGTTCTGAAAGTGACTAACATAAAGGCAAGACATCAAGGACTAACATAAAGGCACTAGAAGTGTTGGAGTTCCATTGCAGACATAAAACTCTCTTCTTAATATTCTCCCTCCAGCATTCTGAAGGGAAAAATTTCGCAGAAATTATTCCTTAAGGAACAAATAAAAAAGAAAAATCACATGGTATAAAAGTTGCAAGACATGTCAATGCCTATTTATTCTACCTGGTAACAGTTTTTAATTATATATTTATTTGCAATGACTAGGAGCTAGAGGGTTTCAAAACATAAAATAATTTAACATGACAACAGATATATTGCTTTATATTTTTTTCCTTTCTTCTAGTTATACCCGTTTAGGTTCAAGATCTATGCAATCTCAGTCCCTCTCTGCTGACCAATTTTTATTTTCAAATATTCGAATATTTATACTTGTTAATTAAAACAGTTTTCATAAAATTTTGCTCATCCGGTAATATAAAAAATTTAGCTGTAGATCCAGTTAGTTGCTACATTAATAAAAACTTAATGGAAAACTTCTTTTCACCGTACTTTCACGAACTTCTTCCTCTTTTAATTTATGGCCAGATGCAACAGTCACACAGAGCTTTTAGCATGTAAATTTGAATCTCCTTTCTTAGTTCATAAAACATTTCCTTGGGTACTTTTTTCCTTGGGTACATGTATTTTAACAAAGGAAAAGGAAAACAAATAATAATAAGGAATTTAAAAGGAAAACGAATAATAATAACAATACATAATTTAGTTAATAATTTATGGCAACAGTGAGTGTTCTAATTATGATATTGCACTTTGTGATGCTGTTGCTCCAAAGATATTGTTCTGTAAGGTATTTCTCCCGCCTTCTTAGCATGCCTTCGTGGTCCACATTGATGTCCACTCATGAAGAAGCCTGTACAGCTGAGACTGAACTAGCATCATTTTGGATTAACAGCAGAGCTATAAGACATGCCATGAATTGTACTGTATATTTTATTGATTTCGTGAAGTTCCGCCCTGTAGCATCAAGACTGCTGGAAAAGAAACTTGGCTTGCTCTTGAGAAATAAATTTATTTTCTTTACTTGTTCAAGATAGAAATCAGAACAGTACATTTATCACAACTACAAAATGCTGGCTAAAAGTTAATGGTCAAGTAGTGCTGTCTGGAACTCATAGTGTATATGGTACCTTGTACAAGGCAGCTATTGAACCAATTATCCCTGAGAAAATTCTAGAAGTGACTGCTGTCGAAGCAGACAGTTACTTGTTGCAGTTATATCGTCCAAGATGGGGCATCAAGATAAATATCATATTAAGAATATGCTTGAAAAGGAATTGGGCATTAATGTGCCATTTGAAAGAAAATTATGTGAACCATGTATTTCTGGCAAAGCATACTGTTTATAATTTGGCATAAGCAAGAGAGCCAGCAACCCTGGTGAAATAATTTCAGTTGATGTTTGTGGACCTTTTCATGAATCCTTCCAGAAGAAAAGATACTTAGTTGTGTTTAAAGAAGTTAAGTTCTAGAAAAGCAAATCATTGTGCAGAGGATATCTAAAGAGAAGCAAGTTGCTGATATAATGACTAAACATTTATTTAAACCAAGACTGTTGATTCTTTGTGGTAAGATGGGATTCTTATGACATACTCTTCTAGTTTATTATTATTATTTTTATTACTTATTGACCATGAAAGTGTCAAGGTATATTAAAAAATTGAATAATAATATATAATTTAGTTGATAAGTTCTCGCAAAAGTGAGTATTGTTGTTATTAGATCCTATTTCATGATGCCGTTGTTCCACAGATGTAATTCAACTTTAGTTAATAATTTCAATTCAAACTTCTCATTTTTTGCTCTGCTATCAGTCTTCTGTTTTAGTTCTAGAAACACTTTTTAGTATTTATTTAAACATCTTTTTGAACTGATAAAATAGCTACACTGCTCAAACATGCTTACATTTGCAGTGCACGTAGATACAGCTTAATTTTTTACATTACTGGAAGGCTTTCTTTGTTAGTACAATTGGTGCATTTTGTGGTGTAATTAGGTTAAGAAATCTGATGATTGGGTTTGATTTCAGGAAAAATACAGTGCACTTCACATGGAATTTTGCTAAAAATCTCCGAGTATATGAGATAACCTCTCTAAACAGAGATGGCTCCAACCATAAGCAATATAGGTAACTGCATATTGTACCATAAGTTTAGTTTTTCTCACTGGCAATTAAATAAAAGCATATGCTTTAATTTATTAATATGATTAATTCACACAGAGTGTCAACTTTATTGAATGCCTAAGGTGCCTGAAAATGCTGAAGCCAGGCCTGTCTGTAATGCTTGCATGAAAACAAAAATCACTTTTGATGCCATTCCATGAAGCTTACTGACTAAAGGTTTAAAAGGCTGAAAACATTAATATTCTGGCAATGTGATAAGAACTAATTACATTTTTTTTTTGTTCCAATGGCCCTTTGGTATCGCAGCCGGCTCCCCTAACCACTATACTGTCTGGGCAGCAGAACTAGTTACATTGATTCATGCACTTCATATAGTCCAAAAAAAGTAAACTAAGCCTATGAGTATGATCAAATGCTGCAGTATAGTAAGTGTTAAGACCTGAAAGATCAGACAAATGGTTGGCCATTATAATTGAAACATAAATAATTCCAACATTTTAAATCTTTTTGAACTGCTTAAATTTTCCAAATTTTAATAGCACTTATTCATTAGAAAAATGATTCTCAGCAGTTTCCTTTGGCATGGATGCACCATGATACAAACTAAGTCAAATTTAAAAAGGAAAGAACAATTCAGCTTAAAACTATGCACAGTTAAAGGGTCTTCACTTTATAATACAGCCTTTGCAAAATAATCAGGAAGAGTTCTCCACTCTTCTTGCTGTGACAGGAAAAAAAAGTTTCTCATCTGTCCTAAGTGTTCACGTGATAGCAAAGACAGATATCCTGTATTATGAGCGGTAGCTTGTTTAAAATAAAAGTATGCCCACAGTACCATTTTTTTTAAACTAAACTATGACTTAAGAAATTTATTCATAGAGCTAATTACATCAGTTATTAATAATTTTCCCTGCACGCTGTACACACTCTAGCTGGAATACACATCACTGCTTTCTCATTACCTAAATATTTTCGCATTTATCTTTGCAGGCAAAAATTATTTTGCAGAAGTGGGAAGGGAGGTAAAAATGCTATTCTGAAGTGGATGATGATAAAACTGAAATCTCTGAGATGCCACCAAAATTCTACACTACTGTAAAATCATTGAAGGTTCTTCATAATTATGTAGCTGTTCACAAAAGTCAAGAAAATGCTTTGTAGAATTTTTAGAAGGGAAGTTGTTTTATTCATTAAGCATTAAGATAATCAATAACAGGATCACACTTCAGGATTCTATAGACAGTTCATGAGCACAATATTTTTGTGCATGAATTGCAACATATTATATAAGAAGTAAATATCTAGCATACTCAAAAGTATTAAATTACATTATGCATATTACAAGAAAATTAATGTATGAAAATACTTTTAGTTGAATGAACTACTCTGCACGTGAGTTCCACACAAAGTGAGAAAAAGAATTATTTTCTAATGTTTTGTTTTGCATTCTAAATGATAGCGCCCAATGAAATTCAAGTTTTCATTTTCATAATTTCCCATGACTAAACGAAATAATTTCCCCAAACATAATAAACTTGTATTAAATTAAGTATGGGAAATGCATATTTTTTTATGTTTACTACAAAATACAATGGAATAACTAAAAAAATATAAAAATTAATAATTCTGATGTGACAAGATTAAAAAGTATATAAAGGGAACATGCACCTAAACCAATCATTAACGCAGGTAAGATTTTTTAAAAAGAAACACCAAACTGTAAAAATCTAATCATTTTACAAAAGAAAGTACACCATTCATAATAAAAAAACTGAAGTTATAAAATAAAAGGAACTTTGAATTATAATGAATTAAAATGTATTCAGTTACGATAGCTATTTATCATGATTCACACCATGCAAGGTAATGAGATTTTAACTGCAATATTTATTTCTGAAGGACAATTACATTTCCAAAGCAAAAAAGTTAACAGCACAACTGGTGGACACAGCTATGAGAGGATAAAACTTTATCAGATATGAGCTCTAAAAATTGCTTTCTGGGAAAAAAAAATTACAATAGCCCTGCTTATTTTTAATTTAATTAAGATGCACAACTTTTTATTTCATATGATTTATGACAAACTATTTGAAAGAACTGATTTGTACTTGTTTTTTAAACCCAAGACTTTTTAAAGAAAAAAATTTTTTTTCATGATCTTTCAGGGATGATCAAGGTTCATGGGTATCCTGTAAATTTATCATTTCTAATTCGCTACATTTCCCATCTTTATTGTTTTAACACACACTTTGAGAGTAAGAAGAGCTCATTTTACTGAGGTTCATCTATGTAATTAGTTCATTTTCACACTACCACTTTAATAAATACCTTTTTATAAACAAATTTCTTCAGAAATAAAAATAACAACGAAAAGAGCTATATCAATTAGGAATGGTGTCCCAGACTTTTCATCTGTGATACCTCTGTGTTAATAACTGTACCATCACAGCCTTTGTCAGTTTACCGAATTAAAGTAATATGCACGTTAAATAGAATTTAATTTTCCTATTTGTATCACAGAACTGCATATTAAACGTTTACAGCTACTTTGCTTCTAATATGGAATGGGACTATTCGTTGCCTCCATTTCACTGTCATGTCATTTCACCATCAAGACATATTTTTTAAATGCGTATATTATATATTGCCATAACTGACATATCATATTAAGTTTTTTAGTTTAACAATTTTGTTTACCTATTAGGCGAAACTTATTTTTCTAAACGTTTATAGGCGAAACTTAGTTTTCTTTCCACGGCTATATTATATCTTGCCATATTATATGATTAATCATATTTAGCTTAATAATTTTGTTTACATATTATATACACCTGTCTCAAATTTTAAAAGGAAAAAGCTTTTGTTATTAAACATAGCATCTAGAATTATTAAAGTACACTAAAATAATAAATTCATTAATGATATGCAATATTTAGTTAAATTCAAGTCAGTAATTAAAAGCATTCATAATTAAGATAAAATATAATTTAATTATACAAGGTCTGTTCCGAAAGTAATGTGCCCATTTTTTTTAAAGAAATTTATTGAACCGTTTCATATAATTACTGAATATTCTTTCTAATACATCCCTCCTGCTTTAACACACTTGTTCCAATGCGATTTCCATGCTTTATACGCATCCTGGAAGTCCTTCACAGGGATGTCCTTCAGTAACCTCATCGTAAATGCCTTGATGTTCTCCAGGGTCCCCAAATGCTGTCCTTTGAGGGATTTTTTAATCCTCGGGAACAAAAAGAAGTTGGGCAGGGACAAATCAGGACTGAATCAACACAAAAGTCTCCAAGGGCGTTTTCCCAAGTTTGAAACAAAACTGTGTATCTGTGCTCAAGAGTTTTTTCCGTCTTGATTTCGACTGAGCACTCACACAAGGGTTCACTGAAACAGGCACTGTGATTCTTCAGGCGCTCGGAGCCGAATGCCGCTGGTCGCGCTGTGTTCTCAAGACTCCGCCCACCCTTCCACGCAAGCGGCAATGCTGTGCAACGGACAGTCGTAGGAGACGAAAATGGGGCGCATTACTTTCGCGACAGACCTTGTAAATATAATATATAACAAAATAAAGCATAATACTATAATTAAACATAAAGCATAATATTAAAAATAAACATAATATAATGTACTGTTGATAATAAAAAGGAAATTCTTCAGAGATTTCAAAATAAATCAACCATTTTTAAGATAATATTTAAAGAGTACAGTGTTCATATAATTAAAAAAAAATGAATTTTGTTTCTGATTTTATATTAACACTCAATTTCTTGCAAGTATTTTAAAAACAACTGCATGTACACACTAGCTCTGTAACCAAAGTTATGCTAAAATATCTTTATAAACTTTTTCCATTTAAAGAACCAGATGGTTTGTTAACATTTACATATCAGAAAACTCCTAGTAAGAAAACCTTTTGAATAATAAATAATTTTTTTTGTGTGTGTGTTTACAATTTTGTACAAATATATTGTTACGCATGATACAAAAGTTAACTTATTTGTATATCAATATATTTATTAACTTTAAGAGAATAATGTGCTGGAAAGATTTCAAAGTAATTTCATTTCTGATTAACATTTTCCTAAAAATGTGAATTTCCTGCTTTCATGAGTGATTTCTCTAACTAGCTGATTAAAATTTCAAGAATTTTTGACAAATCATATATCTGCAATTTTTTTCATGTTACATTTTGACTTGAACAAATGGCCCATGGCCAGCTGCCAGCAGACTGTCCTGTTAGCAAAATCGCGGCGGCCAAATGGCTATGGCAAATTAGCAATGGCAAAAAGCCTTAGACCCCACCCATAACTATGTGAAGTTAGTAGAAATCTATCAATATAGGTCATTTGCTCCCCCTGTAGGAACAAAATTACAAATGAATGAAAAAAAAAGAGCTTTAAATGTAAATATAACCACACTAAACCAAACTTTTAGGAAATGGACGTACCCAAATAAGAAGCTGAGTGATTGGTAAATTGCCTAAAGCTGCAGCAAGGTGCAGAGCTGTTCTTTGATCTCTTGGACTGACAGTTGTGTTGACTTGCTCAGGGGAGGATGTGTGAGCCAGAACTAGAGCAACAGCTTTTATATCACTCTTACACACTACATCGATGAGTTGCTAATATGGATAAAAATCAGTAATTATAAAACATACATGCAACAGATACACTTGATTTAACTTATATGCAAATTTAATAACTTTAAATGGTATGCTATGTTTAATTAGAAACAGGCAGGAAACTTAATCCATTTAAGTGGAATTTTATAAATGCAACAGATTCACAAGTTTTAAGGCATACTATATCACATTAAAAATACTTTATCATCAGCACCATGCCAACACCAAAACTCAACATTTTTTTTTTTGGCTTTCATTTATATTAATTTTCTAGAGTGTTTTCCAATACACTATAATATACAAAAAAGAAAATAAAAAAGAGCTACGTATTTTCCGACATAAATATAAGCACATTATTGTTGATTCTCAAAGAACTTTCCAAGAATTTGTAATTAAAGATAATATATAATTCAATTTTATTTTTGCAAATGATCAATTATCAAACACAAATTACAAACCATACAAATTCAAGTCATTACAGGTGGTAATCACACAGTGAATTAGTATATATATATATATATATATATGGCTTCTTCATTGTAAGTATGGTTACCAATACACAACTACAAGTGCCCAATGAATAAATATACAAGCAGTGCAACCACTGGTTTGGGTGTTGCAAGTAACTCATGATACTTATTCAGTAAGTATTAAATTTTGCTGAGATTCTGTAGACCATATGATATTGATTAAAACACCAGTTCATGCTCACTGTAAGTGTGCTAGAGGACATTCATATGATGACCAATCACTGCCCACAGATTCTTGAATGGCAAGAGAACTCAGAATTTTTCAGGTCAGGGTTCTCCCAGACAGAGGAAGCCTGTGAACATTAACTATAGGTGGTCCTATGTTATGCTGACAAATGCTATTTGCAAAACTGAAATACATCATCAGTGTATTCATTTATTACTGTACCTCTTACAACATATACTAGGTGTGATCAGATGATGTAAGGCAACTGTAGCAATCAAACTATAACCTTTCAGATGCAATTTTCTGTTACCAAGCAATGTGTTAAATCATATTTATTGGATGCAATTAACAAATATGTAACATACTGAAGGCATCAGCACTATGGAATAAAATGCTTGTCTCGCCAAGTAATTATAAAACAGTCTACAATTAGTTATTTTCAAATTTTGAAAATAAAAATGAGTATAAAAATGCATGCTTTTTTAATGCTATTCCCATTTAGGAACTTTCTGTTTTGCTAGTGTTTTGATGGGCCACATGAATTCATAAAATCAGAAGTCCATTCTACAACAAAGGACAAAAATCTATTTATTTTCCATCATAATTTACACATACAAGGCTATAAAAAAATGTCAAGTTTATAATTTTAATTTATTTAGCTATTAAAAATATATTTTGACCATCTGTTTCGAATTAAAGATAAGACTTATATTTCAAAATATGAAAATGCTTACCTGGCCTACTGGTGTGCTGGAAGATATAGGAGTTAAAAATTCTTTAAATTCATACTTAGCACGTATCCACCTCTCCTTTTCTTCTCTGTAGAATAAAGGAGAAGGAAAATTTGACAAAACTAATACAAAACTACATTATCATCATCTGATTAAGTCAACATAGCGAGGTACATAATGAATTTCTTTTAACATAAAACATTGTAATATACACTCACTTCCAAAAGTTATGCACGAAGAGGAAAATGCTAACACAGTACTAATGCTTCTACACAGCATTTGTGTAATAAAATGTTTTCATCTCTATATAAGGTTGTACACTCGCTTCCAAAACTTAAGCACGGGGAGGAAAATGCTAATTTCCAGAAGCCAATCAGAATTGAAGAGGAGGCAATTCGCTGCAGACGTAGATGGAAGTATGCAAATATGTTAGGTAACAGCCAATCACGCTTTCATGTCAAGAAATATGCAAAACAGGTAGTCTTATAAGAAGCCAGCTTTATGAAGGGTTACAGAAGTTGATTGTAAGTGCTGATAGAAGGTGTTTAAAACTTTCGTACAATTTGCTTTCAAGACATACATGTTCCTATGACTTCCAGAAGACGAATGGAAGATTCTGAGTGCTGGCGTGCTGTGGGGGGCATTGAAGCAGGACAGTTGATCATAGATGTTGCTCTTTTCTTCGGCATTCATCATTAAGTAATTTCACATTTATGGAAACAATTCCAAACCACACAGACAGTTGTCCGAAGGCCCGTAGCCTGTTGCCCAAGGGTTACAACCCCCGCAGAAGATCGATATATTGCTATTGTAGCCAATCGGAATCGCAGAGCGACCTCCACACGTGTGACATCTATGGTTACAGCGTCCATTGGTAAGGCGACATCTGCAGCTACTGCACGCCACAGATTACTTATGAGTGGACTGTATGCCCAGGTACCTCGAGTTTGTGTTCCTCTATCCGTCCAATCAAGAGGGACACGATTACAGTGGTGCTGAGAACATGTCAATTGGAATGTGTCTGACTGAGGCAATGTCAGGTTTACTGATGAGTCAAGATTTGCTCTGGAGCCAGATGACAAGCGTATAAGGATATGGCATGAACAACGAACAAACATGCAATCAGTCCCAAATCATCACCGAACATCACACATTCCGAGGCGGAAGCATTATGGTGTGGGCAGGGATTTCATTAGGATACAGCACCGACCTGCACATCTTTAAACTGGGTTCTTTGATGGCTGTCCGGTATCGAGATGAAAGTCCTAGAACTTATTGTGAGATTGTATGCTGCAGCAGTTGGCCCTGCTTTTGTTTTAATGGACGATAACGCACGTTCCCATAGAGCTGACATCGTCGGTGACTACCTGGAGAGTGAAGGGATTGCGTGTATGGCGTGACATCTTCATGTTTCCCGCCTCCAGCCACTTTTATTGAGCTGGAAAATACGCTACAAGAAGAATAGCGATTGCTTAATTCTGCGGTGGTTGACCGCCTAATTGAAAGCACGGTCACAAGGTGTAAACTTTGTATACAGATGAGGGGGATCACATACCCTACTAATGTCCTTTTTTTCATTTTATGCTGTTTATTTTCACTTTATACATAATTTTGTTTAAGTCTCCAGTATGTCATTATCTGATAACTTACAAAAATTTAATATTGTTTTCATTTTGGTATATAATTATTGACTTTGTTTTATGTATAAATATATATGCTACTTTCCTGCCAAATTTTGTGTTAATCAAAGCAGTATTTGTTGCATTTTTTTGCATTTTACATCTTCGTGCTTAACTTTTGGAAGTGAGTGTATTATTAATCTAGTTTAAACTAGAATGCAAAAAGATAATGTTTAAAGTTTTAATGAAAGAAAGCCAATTTCAAAAATTGAAATATTTAGATATAATAGTATCATTAGTACCTGCTTGAATTAGGCGTGGGTTTGGCTCTACCTCTTGTATTGCCTTCCCAGATGCTATTCGCTATTGTATTTCCAAGAGACAACATTACACTTACATGTTCTGGTCTATAAAATCAAAATATTACAGTTCAGAATCGTCTTATTTAATAAGCAAAAATTCTTAGAAAATTTTAGAGATATGAAAATATTAAAAAATAAGATAAATGGTTACAGACAGGTCATAACATTGTCAGAGCATTACATGCAATTTGGACTGTAACAATATTCATATAAACAGAGTAACGAAAGATTGAAAGGCATCTTCAACAAAACTCTCTTCAGCCCTCAGAACAGAAAGTAGTACTAATGAACGTGAAAAACAAAATGTCTACTAATAAAAACAGGAAAAAATATTTGCTATATCTACTGGGGAAAGTAAGTAAAGTGACTAGTTGAAATGGAAATGAAGGTGGTGAAATACAATCTGTAATTACTGCCAGACAACAGAAAAAAGGGTCTGCATAAGCTGTAGGATTGAACAAAATGGTTTTTGAATCTTCACACAGATGACAGCTAACACTGAAATCAACATAAATTAAAAATATTATTATTGTCAATTTTAGCTTAACAGATCTGAAAATGGCCCATCATTTTTACATTCTGGTTACAGGTATTGACTGTACAGGAATGAGATGATATTCCTTTAAGTGCTTGAAAGCTGTGACTTAATTTTGTTGTTAATAACAGTTTCGTATGATCAGTTCATCATGGACTTAAACCAAAAAACCATAATTGATTATTATCATCCACAAAACCAACCTCATCATTCAACAGAACCTGCAGCACATTCAACTTGAAAATCATAGCCTGAAATACAGCCATTTGCATAGAGCAAGCATAACTTCATTTTTGCATAAACTGAACACATTGAACTTTAATTTGACATCAAAGCCCAATCTTTTCTCTCCACAGATGGATTGAAAATATTTGTGCCTGAGATAAACATGTATCTCCAGTTTCAGATGCATTTTTATTAAATTTACAACAGAATATAATATTCATTCTCTGCCCCCATACTGCTATGGTAAGAATACCCTTTTACTATTAACACAATTTGATGCTATCCATTACAGCATGCAAGCCCAGTTCTGTCCCACAACATGCAGTGTACCCAGATTGTGAGTTAGAGATACTTTTACACAAGATATTTGTTAGATGGTGTTTACAGCTCACTCAATTTAAAATGCAGCTATCAGAATGTTATACCACAAACAGATTTTCCCCACAAATTAGGTATGGCCTATTGTTGTTCATGCTCACATGTCTGACAGAGTCAGCCCAAGCCCACGAGAACTCTCGTGTCAAGGAGCGCTATATTACGCCTGCCGTTGGCAACAAGCTTTAGGTGACAGTACATTTTGGCTCAGTTCCGCCCCCCAATTTTGACAGAGAGCACCCCGGGGATACGGGTTAGAGGGTATCCCACTCCTCTCCCCTTCCACGAAACAACATGAGAGGACTTTTGGCTCGCCGCATATTTAAAATGCCGCATCGACACTATACATTTACAAACATCCATGCCTTCTCTGGGATTCGAACCCGAGCCCTTCAGCACAGCAGTCAGTGACGCTAACCACTATACTGGTTGGGTAGCAGGTATGGCCTTTTTATGGTGGACAACTGATATAAAAATATTACTGTATATTACAGTCCTCCATAGGGGAAGAGGAATTTTAGAAACAGGTTTTACTCGGAGCAGCTTTGGCTTTTTGCTAAAGAATTAAAAAAATAATAAGTTCCAAGAATAATCAACATTAAACTTCATGATAATTCAAAGTATTCTATAAGCATAATATTTTGATATAATTTACAAACTTCACTGTAAGAAATTATTACATACTTAAGAATGGCCATTTCAAACACAGAATGTTTACTTAGTACACAGAAATAATTTTTTGTTATATATGTTAAAAAATCTTTTTAATGTTAAAGTATATTATTATTAATAAATACTTACAACCATTCATCTAAATCCAAAGACCTAACCCTAGATATATGAGAACCTAAATTCCGGTGAATACCAGAACATTCAATGCACATTAAGGCTCCAATATTAAGACTGGCCCAGTCAGGATCTAAAGAGATAAAAATAAAGGGCTAATTTTAATGTCTTAAGCTTACTAGTCTAAATTTCTAATGTCTTAAGCTTACAAATAAGCTTGATATTGAGTATTTCAATTTAGCAAATTTGTTAATTAATCATATTTTCTACGAAATCAACTACACTATATTTAAAGCAGGATTAGAAATTAAGAAGAAAAGTAATTTAGATTTTTTTTTAATCTAGCAGAGATACTATTTTTTAATATTCTAAAATAATTTCCAAAAAAACCTCAACGAATATATGATTATTTCAACACAAAAGCTTCTTGACATATAAATATTAAAATTTAGATAAAATATAAAATTTGACATTTGGTGTGTATGATGATATAGTAAATGTTAGGAACTGTTCGTTCAATTCTCAGTATTGCAGCCAACGAAAAAATGCATCGTTCTCAGTTTGATGTCTGTTTCGCATTCTTATATGGAACACTTGAAGAATCCATATACATGCAGCAACCAGAATGATATAGTGATTGTTCTGACAAAGTCTGTATGCTGAAATGCAGTTTATATAGACTAATACGAGTATCATGCTGTTGGAATAACTATTTTGGAGACTTTGTGTCAACCCTTGGCTTCAAGACAAGTGAAGCTGACTCATCCTTATATATAAAGAAACAAAAATGGCAAGAAGCTAATCACTTGCTCGTATGTAGATGACGAATTGGTAGCACCAACGGATCTACAAGAATCTGAAAAAATTCTTAGAGAATTGACGTTGAGATTCCGAATGACAACCAAACCAGCAGTATACTTTCTTGGACTTGAAATTAAGCATCTTGAAGATGGAAATATCAAAATTAGTCAGCAAGTTTATGTAAAAGAATTCTTCAAGTATTTGGATGGAAACCAAACCAGTGTACTCCTATCCTGAATGAAATTTTAACTGAAAAGAAAAAGGAAGATCAGCCAAACAAAGAAATTTTTTCTAATACTGAAGCTGTAGGAGCTTTAATGTATCTTCAGTACGAGACCATATTTAGCTTACTGTGATGGCATTCTTTCATGTAACCTTGAAAGGTCCATCGAAAGAAGAATGGATCAAAATGAAACATGTATTCAGATATACAGCAGGTTCTCTTACTAAAGGTGTTACATACAAAAATAAATACAAATCAGGAGTACTGGAGTGCTATAGTGACACAGATTTCAAAGGACGTTAAGAAATAGGGAAATCATTAAGTGGAGTTGTGATATTATACAGTGGTGGGGCTATATCATTGATTAGCCAAACACAGTCAGTTGTCGCAACACGGAAATGTTCTAGAGAAGTAATTTGGTTAAAGCGATTATTTACTGATGTTACCATAGACGAAGTTCCAGTAATTCATGCAGATAACACTGCTGCAATGAGACTAAAAAAATCCTGAGTTTTATCGACATACAAAACACATCGATATCAAGCACCTTTTTCGCACGAGAAAAAGTTCTAGAAAAGCAAATCATTGTGCAGCAGATACCTATAGAGGAGCAAGTTGCTGACATAATAACTAAACCTTTATTTAAACGAAGACTGTTTATTCTTTGTGGTAAGATGGGATTCTTTTGACTTTCTCTTTCATTTCAATACTATTATTTTTAGTATTTATTGACATGGGGCAAGTGTCAAAGTATGTTAAAAAATCGAATAACAATATCGTATAATTTAGTTAATATACTCTGACAACAGCATTTCACTATGCTGTTGTTCCAAACATGCAGTTCAACTTCAGTTAATAATTTCAATTGAAACTTCTTATTTTTTGCTCTGCTATTTTACTTCTGTTTTAGTTCCAGAAACACTTTTTTAATGATACTTTCCAACTCATAATGTTTCCCAGTTAAGGTGTTTTCTTTGTCTTTGAAGCGTATTGTTGTTTACTCCCAACCTGAGAAGATCCTTCTCCTTAATACATGTTCACTTCTTTTACAAGAATCACATATCTAAGAATATAACACTACTCATTTCAGAAGACACTTCAAACACCTACACAGAATTATAGCCATTAAGAAACATCTGCCATCATTAAAGCTGCAAAGTAGTTATGCATAATATTTTTTAATTGTTTCTGGGAACAAATGGCACCATATGTTGTATTTTTGCTCTGATTTTAGAACTAAAGATTATTCATAAATTTCATTTAAATTTATGTTTTGATATCCAGCCTTATGCAACATCTAGAAAAATGTCACTCACTTAATTATTAAACCCATTATACAACAGATTTGCATTTATTTTTAATGTATATTCTGATCCTGTGTAGATGGAGAGAAAAGAAGTCTTTGCTAAGCAAAAATTTTAGCACAAAACTTGCAGATAGATACATTTGTTTTGTTGATATTTCTTCAAGAAATCGTTTTTCACTTAGATTTTTTTTTACATTTACAATGCATAATAAAAACACTGACTGAAAACTAAAAATAATAGTAATAATAATAATAATAATAATAAAAACAGAAATGATCATATTTTATGGCAAGATTACAGGAATAATAGATAATGCTGCTTTAGTGTATTTCGATAAGTTTAGCGTTAAGGTAAGAACATTCGACCCAAAAAAATGACATTTTTGACAATACAATCAGCTCTTGATTTACCACAGTAACAATGGGAACAACATCCATATTTAACTCAAAATCATGGATAATACAAGGACAGCTTAAAAAAAAAGGGGGGGGGGAGGGGAAAGGAATAACCCATATAATAATTAAGAGAATAATACAATTAACAATTTATCCAGATTTTTCAAGCAATTTTATCTGGGAAATAAGTTGATTTGATTACAAAAGTTAACTATTCAAAACAGAAAGAATATAGTGTAAATAACAGAATTATTAGAAATGAAGAATAATAATGGTATTAAGGAACAATATTTTCAACAGAGCTTAAACAATATCTGAGATGAAACTCATACAAAACAGTTGGTTTGAGCTTTGTTTCTTAGCAGATGTTACTGCTATCACTGCTATTATCCCATAGATTTTCTTTTCCCTTTTACATTTTTTATAGATAGGTTTGCAGATGATTTGTGATAATAATTTTTGCATCATTCAGCAATAAATGGACTGCCATTTTTAACATGGTCTAGTTAATCAAGAGTTGATTATACACTCATGTCCAAAATTATGTTTACATGCATAAATTCACGGATTTCTCAGAGACTATGACTTATAATTTAATGCATTTTCGTGGAATCATACATAACATGATGACACATAAATGCAAAAGAAAAAATTGAAGATCACCTCATATGATATAAAATTGTAGCATGAAACAATAAAAATGGTAATAAAGTGTGACAAAGAGAGTTAAGAAAAAAAGGAATGATTCAGAAAAAGAATTAAGTCTTACGAATTTAATATGGAATATGATCTCCCCTGACTTGTACACACATATCACAACGTGTTTTAAGGCTGGAAATAGCGTTGTTAACCAGTTTGGGGAATTAATCTTCATTCTTCCAGCAATACCGTCTTCAGAGTATTTACATCTCTAGGAGGAGGATGTATACGTGCAATTGCTCTTCCAAGGTAGTCCCATAAGTTCTCTATCGGGTTAAGGTCAGGAGAGTTTCGTGGCCAAGGTATTCGCTTAATGTCTTCACTTCCAAGGAATTCATCAACGAGGTTTGCTCGATGTGGACGGGCATTATCATCCATAAATAAAAAATCAGGTCCATATGCACCCCTGAAAAGTCTTACATAAGGATCTAAGACCTCATCCCGATATATCTGGCCTGTCACAGATCCGCTGCTGAACACGTGTAGGGGCGTACGTACATCGATCATTATTCCACCCCATACCATCACACCTCCACTACCGAAGCGGTCACGCTCCACAATGTTCGAGGGATCATTTCATGTTCCTGACTCCCTCCAGATGTAAACACTTTTAGAATCACCAGTTAAACTAAACCGCGACTCATCAGTAAAGAGAACATGGGACCATTGATGTTCTTTACACCAATTAAAGCGATCCCTCTTTTTCTGTGAAGACAGTAAAACACATACTCTTGGCTTTCTGGCATAAAGGCCTTTTCATTAAGCCTTCTGTATATTGTTTGCCGTGATGCAACAGTTCCAGTGGCGGCTGCAAGCTCTGAACTTAACTGGCGAGCAGTAGCCTTTCTGTTACGACGGGCAGTTAATGCCAGATACCGATCTTCAGAAGCAGTTGTCATTCGTTTCCGACCTTGTCCAGGCCTCCTTACAACACTTCCATCATTTTGAAACTGTTTCCATAGCTTAGAGACTGTCTGTCTTGAAATATTCAGACATGTGGCTGTTTCCATGATTGACTGCCCTGCTTCTAAACGGCCGATAATTCGCCACTTTACAGATTCTTCCAAATGATACTTCGAAGCCATAACAAACCGCTTTGAGTCCCTACACACTGAAATCAAACGCTATGTTGCAGAAATTCACTCAAATATTCAGTTTGCGCAAAGCGCTTGATTCACCCTTGGATGACGTAACGCCTAGATTTGCATATCACAAACCGTTTGATTACTTTTGATTGGATAATGCTAATTAGGCTTGGTTTTCACACATTCCCTGCAAATACTGATCACATTAATTCGATATTTCATTGAATATCATCATTTTTGGGTATGTAAAGACAATTTTGGACATGAGTGTATTTATAACAATAACGAGGGGATTTGCTAGATGAGTATTTGCACATACACCAAACCTATCAATTCAGAAAAATCTTTGTTGAAAATGGATTGATTAAGGAAGAACAGAGTTTTAACAAAGAGCAAACTCCACATAGAATGAAAAAATTTTAAAAAGCAACATTAAAAAGGGGGGGAAGATATAAAATTCTTCGTTGGACAAATCAGAAATTGGCTGGCAATTGCTTGTAACCAGTGTTCATTACAAGAAACTGCGTTTAAAACAGAAGTCAGAAATTATTCATGATATTTCAATATACTGGAGGTCAGTTATAAAACTGAATATTAGCTGAAAGATTTTCATATAAACATTAATTGGTTAATAATCAAAACCACTTTTAAGAAGCCTATTATACAAAACAGAATACATCTCTAATTTTTTTTCATTTCGTGCATAAGGGTACAGGAAGCATCAGATGAAAAAAGTAAAAGCTTCGAAGACTATATAAGGTATGTTTGCAATTTTTCTGATGCTGGAATACTTCCACAAAAAAAATTCTGCGAATAAAACAATTACTCCAAGAAAAATTAAACTCTTTCATAACATCCAATTTCATTAAAAAAAATGTGCCATTTCCTTTTCAATGCGATAACATCTATGACCATTTCAAGTTCTGCCTTCCAACGTTTAAGTAAGCAATGCAAATTAAGAAGTTTCGAAAGCGAATTTGAAAGCCTGAAAATCGCTACAAGTGCAGACGGCAGTGCCAAGAATTCAACAAAATCTACCCGATTTTAATATTCTTTCCTTTATTAAATATTTAAATAATACCTCTAAGCATTTAAACTTTACCATGTCCACAAAAACTGTGATATATTTTTTAAAAAATAAAATTCTTTTTTTTTCTTTTTAGAAGCAATGTTGCTGCTAAAAACTACATAAATCAACACCTGAAACATAAAAATAACAGAAAATTCAACATACCAATTTAAATACATAACGTTTTTACAATACTCGCAGGTTTAACTGTTAAACATGGATTTATCTAAAATGAATAAGTTGATATTATCAAACATAAATGGCAAACACAGATTTATTCAGTTCATCATGAACATCTAATAGGCAGTTTTATTCTCCAGCCTGCTCTGGTTCTAACAGTTTTTCTCAATGGTTAAGGAGAAACCTCTGCCTTACATTTGCATCTTGGAATTGGAATCTCCTTTGGGAGTGGATATTTCCAGTGGCTATATATTCTCTGGACAAGATGTACCAGTTTTCCATATATTGTTTTAGACGCATACCTCGGACACAGTTGTCTCCATGATACACTTACAATAATCTTGCATATTAGCCAGAATGTTTTTCTTTTGCCTACCCTCTCAATGGGTACAATATCCCCAACTGTGACTATGATCATTTTTTGCTTTTCCTTGATGTAGTATGAAGTGACTTCGATACTCTGCTCTGAAATGTATTCTCAGAGTCACCCGTAACTTTTGTTGATATCCCAGCCTTTTATTCAGATTAATTTCATCCTGGTGGCCTAAGTCAGGCACTCCCTGGGATGGAAAGTTGTTGAGAAACACAGCTGGAGTCGAATAATGAGATCGTTCGAATCCTCTGAAACATATGTCAGTGGCAAAGAGTTCAACATTGCTTCACAGTCACACTTATCATTTTTTCATACGCAATGAATACAGCTTTTTGACCATTTAAATAAGCCATTCCCAGAAACCAACCCACCAGGCAGCTGTCGGAGGATTAAACTTCCACTGAATTCTTTTGATTGAAGCATCAATCTCAACAATTTTCCAGTCTACTGAAAGACATGACCATGAAGTTAGTTCTATTGTTACTGTAAGTAAGTTTTGGTCAAGATCTGATTATGAATCTTCACAATCCCAATAAGTCTTCTTTAGTACACAAAGATGTTATGAGTTCAATGTAAACAGCCTTGTACACAGCTTATTTAAAAAGGATAATCCAACACTTTCGTCTGTCCTTCAGAATAACAGAACCTACCAAATCTACATGTGTTACTTCAAAAACCCTATACTGAATAAGATATCAGAACTTATCTTCTTGGTCTATGTTTCAATCCTTATAAATTTTTTTTTAACATTGACCAAAAAGATAACTATCTGTCTAAATTTCCATCATATTTTTCAAGTTCTATTTTTGAAGCTTGAAATTTTAGTTTTGATTTTTACAATCTAGAATTGAATTACCATCCTCTACTTCCTTAAAACATTTATAAAAAACATTAACTTTAAAAACTTCAAATATTCATCAACTGACTTACTTTCATCTTCGAACGTACAATATTCACCAACTGACTACTTCTATTTTCGAAACTCTAGTACCATCATCTTTTAGCATAAATTCCATTAAGTCCCAATTTAATTCCTGAAGTTGAACGTTTAAAATTTTGTCAGCTTTTTTCTCAACTATCATCTTCTATAATTTGATTGTACAACTGAGTGAAAGAACAACAAATGACTTTGCATTGTTAATGCACTTTATCCAGTTTAAATATTTTCAAACAAGAACAAAATGTGCCGTTTTATCATGTCAACATGTCATCGTTTATCAAGAGTTCAATAAAATCTAGCCGATTTTAAAATTTCCTTTTATTTAAACATTTAAATAATATCTCCAAGCATTTACACTTCACGGTGTTCACAAGAATAGTGAAATATATGTATTTTTTTAAATCATCATCATTTGTTAGGGAGTCACTGAAGATTCCAGCATTCTCAGGTTTGAAAACATTAATTTAAATACTGATACATAGTGTATATAATTTTCGCAGGATAATTTTTTATGAGAATGGTGTTTCTATAGCTAGATGAAGATGGACGGCAGATTATAAGTGCAAACATTACCAAACGAGGCAAACTATTGTCTGGAGACCTCTGCCTCTGATCAAAGGTTACCACGCTTTTGAAGATCAGTATATTGCTGTAATAGCCAATTGGAATGACAAGTGTCCTGCAACAACTGTTACTTCTAAGGCTGATGCATTTTTTGGTAAGACAGTATCTGCCTTTTTATGTGTCTCAAAGGCCTCAAATGAAGGGAATGTGTGTTTATGTCCCTTTAATCACTCAGTCCAGACCTGCAAGATTAAAGTGGTGTCATGAAACATGTCAATTGGAATGTCTTATATTGGCGCAACATCTTGTTCACAGAAGGGTCCAGATTTGACTTATAATCAGACATAAATGTATAAGGGTTTGGTGAGAATGCGGTACATGGAAGGAGGCCCAGAACATCATCAAACAGCATACATTCAGAGGTGCCAGAATCATGGTGTGAGGTGGAACTTCAATGGGATAGCATGCTCAGTTAGTTTCTCATAACCACATTTAAAGATAGTTATGAGACAGCTTTGTGGTATCAGGATTAAGTCTTATGCTTCAGTGTGAGATTATGCTAAAGCAATAGGTCCTGGTTTCCTCCTTATGGATGAGAATACTTGCTCCCATAAAGCAATTGAATAATGAGTGATTGAATATAATAATAATAATTTAAGTGATTGAAAAGTGAGGCCATTTATCATATGGAAGGGCTGGTTATTCTCCTAACCTTAATCTCACGGAAAATTTTTGGTATGCCCTCAAGTATGCTGTCTCTACATGTTTGCTTCCTTCAGCCAGTCTTAGAGAGTCGAAAACTGACCTACCATAGGAATGGACTTTGCTAGCATCTGCAGTGGTTGATCCCTTATTGAAAGCATGGGGAATCACTATAAAATTTGTATAAAAGTCCAGGGTAGTTACATACCAATTAATGGAAGTTTTATTTACTTGTTTTTACCTTCAACCATAAATCTGTTAAGCACCCATTGAGAGAAGAATATAATTTATGAAATTTAAAAAGTATTTTCCTCTTCATATGCAATGCTTGTTTTCTTTTGCACATAACCACATTTAATTTTTTTTTTGTTTTACTGTTGCATGCTACAGTTTTGGAAGCCAGTGTATTTATACATCCAGAATACTTTTTTTATAAGGTCCTACCTAAATCAGGGGTTCTCAACCTTTTTGTCCCTCAGAGTTACTCCCCTCAGAGTCAGTCCTCCTAGAATATTTGTTGCACGATGGACAGGTTTTCTTTTTCAAGGTGAATTTATAGTTAGACAGAGTTAATATATGCACATAAAAAAAGATCAGCCGCATTTCGCTTTGTGCTGGTATCTGTGTTGGATGCAATTTCTATTTCATTGAAAATGAGAAAACTTTTACATACAATTTTATGGAATTCTAGAACATTTTTATTGTGATCATACAGTGGTGGGCACGTGTTTAACGATCAGTGGATGCCATGGTGACTGCGCACATAGGGTTGGGAACCGCTGTCCTAAACTGTACTTTGAACATGATCATATTCACAGTTTTAAATCGGAATTTTCAACTTCCACACTAGAACTACTTTAAATTGCAAGGGTTTGAGGGGAGGTAAATTACATATTACCACAAAATTTTATACCAAATTTTTGAAATTCAAAATCGCTTACATTGATATCAGAATTATTTGGAAAAAACCAAAGCCTACAGTTTCTAATTTTTTAAAGCAAAATTAAGCTAAGTTATAAAAAAAAGCAATTAATCATAATAGGTCATTATACTTAAGTATACAAGATATTAATTCATGCTACTGATGGGAAGGTGAAACCACCCACTCACCTGGAATTCTCATGAAAAAATTTCAGTTAAATGTAACAAATTTGCCACAAACCAAATCTTACTGTACCATATAGATCAATTCATATCAACATAATCCTGTGATTATACGAATTAGGGAAATCAATATACAGCTTGATAGTAAATTAATGGATAGAGTTATTAGTGATGAGAAGTTTACATTAGATGCGATAAATCCAGGGTAGATGGCGCGATTTGGGTACAGAACAAAGCACAAAATAAAAATGTTAGTTTGATGGAAATTCAGTAATGGTTTTGATGAGAATAGATAGAAATCAGAAACTTAATATACCGTCTTTTTCTGAAAATAAGCCCTATCGTGATTTTCGGAACTTTTTGTAATACAAGACATCCTTCGAAAATAAGCCCTATCGTGATTTTCGGAACTTTTTGTAAAATAAGACATCCCCCGAAAATAATCCCTATTTAAAATAATGTGACAAAAAGAATTCGTTAAAAAATGTTGTTGATTTATTAAGTAATAATATGTTTAGCTTTCCTAATACTCGTATTTCAGAGAAATGTTTGAAACAAAATGTTCCAAGAAATTAATTGTTTACCTCTACAGTTCGTTTCAAATTAATTCTTAAAAATTATTTTAAAAATACAACGTGAGGCAGCAGTCTACACTGAGTGACAGTGCAGGTATACAACGTTCATTCATTTCAGTCTTGTAAGTCTGATTATTTCCTCATACATAATTTTATTTAAAAATAAAGTGAATAATTTTTAACCCCAATTAAAATGAGTACAAAACGAAAGAGCTATTCCGTCGAGTACAAAAAGGGAGTCGTGGAAGACTCCAGGGGTGTAAATCTTGTAGCATTCTGTAAAGAGAAGATGCTGGATCTCCGTATGGTTCGTAAATGGCGTGCAGACTACGATTACCTGTGTCAACTGGTGGACCAAGGAAATGAGAAAAAACGCAGAGTTGGATCAGGTCGGCAGCCGTTATTTTCTGAGTTGGAAGATTGCATCTGGGAATGGATTGCAGGCAGGAGAGCAATGGCTTTGGTTGTGCGCAGGGCTGATATTCAAAAATTTGCCCTTGAAACAGCAATTGAATTTGATATATCCACAGAAGAATTTAAAGCATCGTCACACTGGTTGGACAACTTCCTTAAACGATATGAACTGTCTCTAAGGAGATCAACAACATTGTTTAAGCTGGAAGACAATGAAGTTGTTAAGCGTGCACTTGCGTTTAAGCTTTTTGTTGATGGCATCGATTTTTCGAAATACCAACTCTCCAACATGATTGCTATGGATGAGACCGCGGTATTCCTAGGCCAAGGAGCTCAAACGACAGTTCACCACAAGGCTTCTTCGTCAATTTACGTTCCTTCTACCGGTTACGATAGTGCACGTGTTACCTGTATTTTGGCGATTCGTCTAGATGGCAAGAAAGTATCGCCATTTTTAATCACTAAAGGTAAAAAAGACCAGATTCAACGTGTTTCAGGAATTTATGTCATTGAAAGTGAAAAAGCCTGGTGCACCCAAGCAGTTATAAGAAAGTGGGTTGATTTTATGCTGCCACCACTGTTGAGGGGTCAGAATAGAGGTTTACTAGTTTGGGATTCAGCCAGTACTCACCGCGCTAAAGACATGAAAAACTTTCTTGCTGAGAGGAAGATTGATCAAATAATGATTCCGGCAGGAATGACTGGTTACCTCCAGACACTTGACATTGCAATAAACAAGCCATTCAAGGATCATTTGCGGATGGAAATCAATGAATATATTGAAAACAGAATGGTGAGAAATCATCGAGGTAATTTTGTAAAACCAGGCTTACAAGAAGTTGTGAATTGGGTAAAAAATTCATGGGACAAAATAACTGATAGTGATGTTTCCAATGCACTACGAACAGGCTACTTAGACAAGAAGTATTCATTTAACGATAGCTATATCGCAAGACATGAGAGATTCGGACCAATGATTCAACAGGAAATGGATTTGGAAGAAAATCAGAATATAATTCAGAATTTTATTTATGACGATGTTCCAGAAGAAGATGACATGACTGTAATTGAATAAATTTAAATTTCTGTATTCTGTGTAAAATAAATATTAAATAAAAATATATAAATATACTTTTATTTTTGCCCTCCCCCGAAAATAAGCCCTAACGCGTATTTTGGACCAAAAAAGAAAGTAAGACAGTGTCTTATTTTCGGAAAAAGACAGTAGGAAATAGCAAGAAATATTAACACAGTATGTTCCAGTGTAAGGACACAAACTCTGCAGAATGACATGAGCTTTACAACAGCTGAATGTCTCACTTTATAGCCTCTTTTTATTGTAAACCAACTTTTCATATTACAATGTTGATATGATGATACAGACCATTAAATTATCCAGATCTAAAGCCTGAACTAAAATAAAATAGAAGGTACAGTTGAGAGTGTACAGGCACTAACATGCACTACGGAAGTAGCAATATTCCTATTTGGGGATACTGTGTTTATTACTAATAATGTAGGATATCTGCACAAAATTTATGGAAAGATGGATCAGAAAACGTAACCCTTAATTCTGATTCTTATTGGCACATCAAATAGTTTTTGTTTCATTAGACAATAATTTATTACCAACTTAAAAATGACTTCAAAAACTCGCTGTAATACTGCAAATGGATATTCTGAAAAATTCATCTCCTTCCAAAAAGAGAAGAAGTACTTCAATCCTGTGCTTTCCACTAGAGTCCATAGCTTCAAATTGGGTTTTATTCATCAAGAGCTTCAAAATTCATAATTATCACATGGTACTCTTGGGAAGCCAGTACAAAAGTTTCAAAAAATTCAAAAATAAAATTTAGCAAAACTTAATTCCCACAGTATTAGGAAGATTGAAAGCTGTGACTGAAATAAAGCCGATTTTAATTAAAACTTTATTGATTTTAAATAAAACTTTTAAACGAAATCTCTGTGTTGGTAGTTAAACATAGAAAATGCTCCTGATGTTCAAATAAAAGTATTTAGAATAAAACTATAAGTCAGACAAGATGATAGAAATATATATTTCAGCTGAACAAATAACACATAAAAACAATGATTAAATAAAACAAAGGAACTTTCAAAATAGTCGAGAAATCTGCAATAATTTAAAAAGAAAGCCATACTTGGAGCATCACAGTCTACACAATGACTATTGCCAGGTATACTGTTCTTGATAGCCTGAATTGAGGCAGGATCAACAGTTGATGTTGTACGACCTGACTGAAAAGTTCGATGAATATAAAAACAGCAATGAATGTATACATACTTTTAAAACAATCACAATATAAATAAGAATAACTAAAACTTACTTTGGTTTTACAACTCTCATTCCCCTGCAAACTAGTGAGTATCTGTTGTTCAATGGCTGTAATCCATGCTTCACGATCCTAAAAGAAAGTATCGATGAAAAGTTTGTATTAAAAGAAATATAATAAAACCAATAAACACTACGATTAACAATAAATTCCTTGCCACATTACCTACAAAAGATTGCAAATAAAAAAAAGTTACAAATATTAAAGTGTGTATCATATTACAATAATCCCAGGAAATGAAAAAATAACTGATAATGGACATGCATTCAATGTTTTAAATAGAACTGATGGTTAAATTCATAGTGTTATGCTTTATGTCATAATGCAAATGAAGCAATGAATTCTGAAGCCCTAGACGCACAAGGAAATTACTTTTCAGCCTTAATAGAACTTATGGCCAATAACTAACTAAATGAATGAATTTTTTTGTATGCTTCATGGCAAAAACATTTATTGAATTTCTTATGCATGCAAAATATAAACAGAAAAGACAAATTATTATACACACTGCTATATCCCATGTTGTGCTGAAAACAAGGCGATGGTATTACAACACTCTCTAGCTGTTTCCACCACAGAGGATGTGGCGAGTCCCAATAATGAGAAGATGCAGAATGTTTCATCTCTAATACTCAAGGGGATTCATATCTGGACACCTCTAGTGATAGTGAGTATTCCAACCTTATTACTATAGTTGTTGAATTACTCCTGTGCTATGTGTGACTGATATGATGGAACATTATCTGCTTGAAATAGGGCATCATTCAGTAATGCATACAAAGGGCTGGAGATGATCAGCTAAAAGTTCAGCATAGCTCAGTTAGTCAGGGTATAATCTAGTACGATGAGAGCCCAGATACTTACTTATACCATTGCCAATGGCCTATACAATGCCAGCAGTGCTTCCTGCAGTTTATGCTACACAAAAACTATCATAAACTAACAGCAGTCACAAGCTTGATTCATGAGACCAAAAAACATGTTTTCATTCTTCCACCATACAGTGATGGTGTGATTTTGGAAACTGAAACAATCGATGTTTTCCCACCAGCCGTGGAAACTCAGATAGCCATCAACTATTGTAACCAAGTTGTGTCAGCTGCCAATGAACAGATTTTGATGCAAATGCTGAACGAAGCATCTGCATCCAAATTTATCTAGTGTTTTTTGCCTTCAATACGACTAGAGGTCTTTGAAGACCTTGCATGAGTTTCTGGTTTAATGACACATTTTGTACAATCCACATAAGTTTTTATACATTTTGAGGTACTGCTGGCACATCCATCGCACAGTACTGAACAACAAGCCCAGAAGTTTGGCAGTCACAAATATTGAACATCCAGGTTTGAAAGTGTTAACATTTTGTCTGCAATCAAAATCACTTAAGACTCCTAGTCCTAAAGGTATGGTTCCTGGCTTACTTTTTATGCAGTCTGAGCAAGGAATCTTAACTTATGGATTTCATGAAAAGACATATTCAGCTATGATTGTAATGTCTAGCTACACTAACAGGATCATGCCCTAAAATAAGGTGATCACAACACATACATAAATACCAATCTTTTCTTGGTGACCTGTTGATAAATTTAATAGTAACTGTAGGGACCGGTTAAATTGGTATTCCTCTGACTGACCAACTAAGGGATCCTTACGGTAAGCATTTTTCATTTGAGAGTACAGGAAGTTCACTAAAACTGACATATCAGATGATATTATGAGCATTTGTTTTAATATTGTATTGTATTATGTTTCTATGGAAATCCATTTTTTAGTGCTTTAGAATAAAAATGTCAGTTTTATAATGAATAACTAACTATTTTAGTATAATTTGATGGACATGTAAAAGAAAGTTTTTTAGTTTTTGTGCTGAATATGACAATTATACTCAGGTATCTCTGCACAAAGTAATTATGATGATGATGATGTGAGTAACTGAACCCCCATAAGTTGTAACTTCGAGGCTTAGGCTTACTATAGGCTGTAGACCATCTAGAGTGATTTATTATAAGGAATTACTATTTGTAGGATAGAATAGAGAAAACCACCAAATTAAAAAGAAGAGTTAATGGATTACTGTAAATTAAAAGTTATTATTTTATTTTATTTATAATAATAATTATTTAAATCCTACATATGTATTTCACAAAAAAATTCTCATCAAGACAAATTACTAGATGTGCTTGTCCCCAAATAGTTTAATTTCAGAAGTTAAAGCAACTTAATTTTGGTCTGATCATGAGCAGTTCAAAAGTTCAGAGAGATTAAACACAGAAGGATGCTAAAATCCAATCACATACTAAAAATTAGCATGTTAAATTTTCTACTATTAGATAAAGACTAAAGCACAAAGCTAACAGAAATCTGCACAGAATTTTCTAATTAAACAATAAATGTATTTATGAATGTACAAAGCAGAGAATTAAATTAACAAGTTTGTTGGGTTTTGCCCAAATGCATGAAAAAATTTATAAAAGAATAAACTACACAAAAGGGGAAGTGCAACATTACATAAATTTAGCTGCATAATTATTGACACTGTATTATGTATAATTAAGCAACTGTATTGTCAATAATCTTAAATACAGGTTTGTCAAGTCAGCAAAACAAAAGGCTTAGAACTGTCAGGTGGGTCAATAACTAATGCTGTTGCTGTGAGAAATCCATTTTTTCACCTTGAAAGCCATGTGTAATTGAAGACGTGCTTGCCAGAGATTACCAAAGGCAGTTTCAGGAATCAGACATTGGAAAAAGAGTAAGCACACCTACACACGCCCACAGCAAATTTCGAGAAGGTGGATTAAAAAAGGATAATGGTTCGATTAGTTATGGTTTAGTTCTTATTTCTTATTCCGAGTTTAAGTCTGAGTGGAGGCTTTGTTGTTAGCCTGAGAAAGGAGCCAATAGTTATTTTTAGTTGAGTGAAATAAAAGGTAATTTAACCCCTCATGAGTCTACATCTTTAAATATTTAAACTCAGTGTTAAGTGGCTAACAGTTCACTAGGTTCTTCGACATTTACTTTAGACAAAAGAAATGAGGAACCCTGCATTTGGCACTTGAATTTTAATGGACTATGGCATTAGAAAAAGGAAAATTTGTATTGGACCCTCCTACATTTCAAAACCCTGAGACCCCATAAACCTGATAGAAGGATTTGGTTTTACAGTAGAAACCATGCGAAAAGCTATAAAGGCAGCTGCGACATTTGATGGCAAAGGTTCGGTGACGACTCTGCTGGACAATTAGAATTGCACTTTATGCTACATCCTGTGAATGAGCTTCAGAAGATCACCATTACAACGGCTAACTTAAAAGGCGAAGTCCTTGCTTCAAGGGTATGGGGAAGTTTCTGTTGGGAGATCCAAGTTTGAAAACATAGAACTAGGAAATTTTTAAAACAGCGCAACTAAAAGCGTTTTCGGTAGTCAATGACCAAGCAAAATTAAGAGCCAGAACTCTTCAGTAAATACCAGATGAATGTGAAAGAACTGATTGAATTTATTCTGAGAAAAATTCAAGTCTTTTAATCTCTTGTATGGAAAGAGCTCGGATAGTGAATTGATTGAGGTAATTTTGACGCATCTACTTCCTTTAATTCTGTATTTTCTGGAGGTGAGAAATCCAAACACACTCGAAAGTCTATTTCAACTTGCCATGAAATTCCAAAGCAGACAAACAGCTGCAAAAGCGCATTCGGCAAATTTTTGCCAGGGCCAGTATTCACGCTTTTCATCTCAACAGAGACCTCAAAGTGGGCAGTATCGTTATCAGCAAGCTGAGAAGACCGAAAACGGCGGTAGCAAGATGACAGGTCAAGCAAAGTCATTTGGCAATTGCCAAAAGAAGAAACAGAAGCAAAGGGGTGATAAGCAAAAGGATTTAAATTAATAAGAGTGTCCGAGAAGACGGTCCGGTCATCCCCTGCGAAGAAAAACCTACAAAATCAAGCGAAATACCGTAGTGGTACAGTTTGGCCTTGCCCAAAATTCACATTTTGTTAAACAACATGCCTACCATGGCCTTACTCGACACTGGGGCACGGTGCAGCTTTTTGTCAGACTTTTTTAATAAGAATTTTCGAAGGTTTAAAACCACGGGAGCAGAAAGTAATTGCCACCAAAGGTAAACAGTGTGTATGCATTCGGAAAGTAAGGCTGAATGTACAGATTAAAAACAAAAGTCCAAAAGTCAACTTTCTGGTAGTGAAAGATTTGTCCACATTGGTGATTTTGGGGATTGACTTTATATGCATTGAGCGTGAACTTATATTTTAAAAACTCTACAAGTAAAAATGGACACTGTAGAAGAAGGGGGAGCAACTCCAGAAGTAGAGCTGAATCATCTTCAGGAAGAGGATAAAAAGAAATTTAAAGCACTGGTAAGAAATTTAAATAAATATTTGATTAGAAACCAGGAGTCTGTCGGGTAGTTTCTTATTAAATACGCGTACGAGATGCCCTCCCAGTTCGGTCTAAGCTGTACAGATATGATGAGGTTAAAGAGAACATTTTAGAAAAGCATATTAAAGATATGTTGGACCAGCAAGATAATTACCCTAAGCAACAGCCCCTACGCAAGCCCAGTAGTCTTATGCAGGAAGAAAAAACGGCCTCCCACCCTCAGATCAGAATTCGTGGAGATTTGGCATTGACTACCGTAAACTGAACAGCATAACAAAGTATCCAACATATCCCCTACCAATAATAGATGAAATAATCCAAAAAATATAATCGATTAACTATATAACACTTGACCTGAGGTCAGGATATTTTCAAACAGCAGTATAACCCAAACAAGTACGAAAAACGGCCTTTAGAACAAAATCAGGTGCATATGCCTTTTTGAGAACGCCGTTTGGCTTAAGCCAAGCCCCGGCTATATTCCAGAAGTTATCGTCTTCAGACCCGACCTAAGCAAAATTATTTTCATCTATTTAGATGACATTATTATTACAAGCAAAACTATCAACGAGTACATAGAGCATTTTTTTTTATTATTAAATGACGCAGGCCTCTACGTGAATCCCAAGAAATGGAAATTTGCTACGAAGGAACTTACGATAGCTTGGGTATAAAACTTCTAAAAAAGGCATAGAAATGGTAATTCTAAAATCTTAGCAACCAAGAGTTATCTGTCTCCTAACACCGTAAAAAATACATTTACTTCAGAATTAATCCTTTTTGGGCATGTGTTCATATTATCGATCCTTTACAAAAGATTTCAGGAAGATATTTGAAACCTTGCTGGTCCTTAAAAGAAAGAAAACTAGGTTCGCATGGATGGGAAAGGCGAACATTGTGTTCAGAAGAATTAAAACATGCATTAATCAATGCCCAGTACTCAAATTCCCCCAAGGGGACCAAAATTTAGTAATCGCTGAGGACACTTCCAATTTAACAGTCAGCGCTGTCCTTTCGTAAAACGGGCAGCCAATTGCCTATTTCAGTAAAACTGAATGAGACTCAACAACATTATACCACAACGGAAAGAGAAACGCCCATCTTATTAGCAGCGCAGAAGTTTGGAGTTTACTTTGGGAGCTCCCCGGCGATAGTCTATTCAGACCATGCGGGAGTTGGTCACCTGTATTCCAGAAAAAATCTTTCACCCTGGCTTATACGCTGGACATTACAGCTGCAAGAGCACAAGCTCATAATTAAGCGGATACCCTGTCTAGAATTAATGGTGATGAAGAGGAGAATATTATCAGATGTACCATATTAACCTCAAAGATAATTGAGTCTCATGAAACAATAATTTCAGAACTAAAGACGGAGCCTGAATTCAAAGATACTTATGCATATCTCAAAGACCCCAAATATTTCGAGCATGTGGACATAATGGCGATTAGAAATAGGACAGCCCACTATGAAATCATTGATAAATTGCTATGTTACATGAAAATAACTAACGAGAATCAAGAGTACTGTCCAATGATCCCAGCATATCTACAATTAAATACTTTAGAAGAGCTGCACGATTCACCAATATCGGGTTACCTCAGTATTAGGAAAAAATTGCGAGGATCCACGAGGCAATTTATTTTCTGCAGTTACAGAGAGTTGTGATGGCGTATGTCAGTTCACTTTTGCCAATTAATTAACGACATTAATTATAATCTGGCAGGGTACTTAAGTAACATAAATACCACTTTCCCTAATGAATTAGTGGGCATCAATTTCCTCGTACCTTACCCTATTACAAGGCTAAATAAGAACAGATATCTCTTAACTATCGTTGATTATTTTTCAGTAAAAATAGTGTCAGATTCATTCTTAAATAAATATATTTCAAAATACAGGGTCGCATTAAAAGTAAATATTCCAATAACAAAAAACAATCTGTCACTCAGTTATTTGAAAATTTTTGCATAGGACTGGCACACACCATCTGAAAATGGTACTATATAGACCACAAACGAATACAGCGGAATGAGAAAACCAAAATACTGTTAAAATTATTTCAGGATACGTTAAGAATGTTGGGATAGCTGTGTCAATGAATTAGTTTTTGCACTGAGAACAGCAAAACATGATACTATGCAAAAGACCACAGCAGAACTTGTTTTAGTGAGGAAAATTTGAACTCCTTTAGATAAACTTTTTTTTTGTGCAACAAAGGCAAGAAGAATTTAAGTTGAAGGACATTCAGAAAAAATAGATGAGGTGATAAGAAACTCAGCAGACATAAAGAGAAAATTTACTACGACACGAATAACTTTATCATCTGTGCCAGAAAACAAAATGCTGAAATTTGGGCCCAGGTTCGAAGGGCTGTTTGACATTGAAGGTATAAAATTTATGACTTTATATTTAAAAGCTATGAATGGGCAAAAAAGTGTGGTTAACGTTGATCAAGTGAAACCACAGTACAGTGGAACTGATATTGAAGCTTTAAAAGCTCTTTTTCAGGAACTTCGAAGTGAGCCAAGATGTACTGTTGAAACTTCACGTGAAACATGGCATGATGTTGAAACTTCAGTTTATTCCCCCAGCAGAGAAAAGAAAGATTTCTGCAAACACGAACGGAAGACAGGCAAGGGGTGTTCTGCTGCAGCAAATTCCAGGGCTAGCAGAGAAAAGGAAGCTTTCAGTGAATGGAAGGCCACCAAAACGAGTTCCATAGCGAGTTTCACGCCCAGAGAAAAAAATCACCAACTATGACTGGAAGTAGAACTGTTCGATCAAGGAGGGCTCCAGGCTCAACGAAGAAAACCTCATCAGATGTTCATGGTTACACATCGACAACCACTCCAAAAGGGGCCAGGCAAGATCAAGCACGAAGAAGCTTGAGGGGCAAAAGGTCAGCAGAGGCTACATCCACGCCGCTCCTGCAGACAACGAAGTCCAGAAGGAGGGTACAAGACCCAAAGCAAGGAGGACCCCACAAGAAGATCAACTGCAGAGCAGATTATCAGAACCCTTAACCAGAAAGAAAATCAGCTTGAGACATCGCCAAAGGTTTAAAGAAGAAGGAATCCCTACAGGAAAATGACGGGCGGCCTAGAAGGAAAGTCCAACTTCAAATCCTGAATTGTCCAAGTTGGGAAGAATTTGTCCACAAAGGAATGGAGGACTTCAAAAAGCAAATAGGTAAGTGGAGATTTTCATTGTTTTCTCACTTTAAATTGAAGTTTAGTTTATATCATTTTGTTCAAAGCTGCGTTTTCTCAGTTAGATGCTGCTGAAAGCAAAATTTTTTTAGTTTGCAAGTTCGCAAGAAAGTGTACTGTAGACATATTTTAGTTGGGAAAAGTTCACGTTACGATTCAAATGGTTGTAAACTAGATTTTAAAATTAAATTTTTTGAAAAGGATTGTAAACTACGTACAGCAACTATGTACGTTTTGATATAAATGAATCTGAAAATGATACTATGTTAAATGTGTAAAAGTGTTAGCACTGAAAGTAAATTTTATATGATGTATGTAAAAGTGCTTTAAAGTTAAGCACTTCTGTGCATGTAGCACACTAGTATGGAAATTAAGGTGTCCTTTTAGGTCAAGAGTGGCTAGATTTTATTTAAATTTTTAGGAAGTTGGCTAGATGGTAGTGTTTGTTCGTTTCAACACAACATTTACATCCTCGTATCTTTACAGAAAAAACTTCTGGAGAAGGCTGGGAGGAATGAGTTAAAAGAAATCTGATTGAGGACTAAATAAATGTAATAAAATGTAAATTCTTCAGAAAGTGAAAAATTTTTCTCTGTACAAAGTACTAATACTTTTTCCTTCCAGATATATTGGAAAGACATGATAAATTGTCATTATGAGTTAAAATAGTGAAGATGATGTACATAGTTCCAGTCTCAGGAATGGAAAAATTTGTAAAAACAATTTTCTTTATCTTTGTTTTAACTTAGGTTTAGATCACTTAGTAAATTTGGCCCTAAAAGATAGTTAAAACTTCGATTTTCAGCAGTGTAACTCAGCGGAGAAATTAAAAAATTTAGAATATAAAAGAAAATTGTTTTGAAAAAAAGTTTAGAAAAAGAAAATTGAGAGAAAGATTTTCTAGAATTTAAAGCTCTCAACATGGTTGTTGTAAGACCTTTTCGTTTGAGTACTTAAATTCTGGTGCAGAAAAATGTAAGGTATAATGGTTATTTTAATTTTAAAGTCTTTTTTCCATCAATTCTAGATTTTACCAACAACTCCCTACCAGAATGAGTTTTTAGAATCACGCTGAATGCAAATGAATTACAGAAAGTATTTGTGGAAGGGTCAACTTACTGTGTGAGAAAGAGCTAGGAACCCTGAGTAGAACGTGTTTGCCTTCAGGTTAAATATATCTTGAAGCTGTTATGCTCGGCTTTATTATTACATGCCTTTTGATATTCGATGCCTAGTTTAAATTTGGGGCAAATACGTTAAATACTTGTAATAGCTACGGCAAAGTCTCCTTTAGTTAGTTACAGTTTAGTTCCGACTTCCTATTCTTAGTTTAAGCTTCAGTGGAGGCTTTGTTGTAAGAGGCCAATTGTTATTCTTAGTTGAGTGAAATAAAGGTATTTTAACCCTTTATGAGTCTACATCTTTAGTTATTTCAACTCAGCAATAAGTCGCCAACAGTGCACTAGGTTCCTCGACATTTACTAAATTAGTGAATATTACCAAGTGACTTAAATATTACTGAGATAAAAAGACTGAAAAGGTTGATTTAGGAAAGAAAATTAAATCCTTAAACTTCTTTTTTAAAATGAAAAAGCGTTATGTCAATCATTTGACGACTGACAGGTACAATTCCTGTTCTGGTGAAACTGCAAATTGCAGTAACCCAACCATAATACCTCTAATGAAAGCAATAAAATAATGACTTACATCTTACTTAAAGAACGGAAAGCAGATGTCATAGTGCCCTTCACTCAGAACGTAACATACAACATTACTACTGGAAATAAAAAATCAATCTTATCTTTTAGAAATATATTTCTAATAATACTTTTTGATAGCACTGTTTTGTTTTCAGTGGCCTTTTCCATGAGTTTAATTCCTTAACCAAATTTAATTGTTTTCTCTGATAAAATTTATACCTCTTCTTATCAAAAATGAGTTCAAAATTATCTTCAGAACCATCCACACATTTGGAGTTCAAACTGCAAAATCAAACTTTACCGTTTCTTCCACTCTTACCTCAATTTTATAACTTTAATTGCACATTAATAGTGGTTGATGAAGCAATAATAATGAAGAGGTTCATGAGAAGCAATAATAATGAACAGCTTCATGAATAAGGGAATATCTAAGATCTTCATGAATAAGGGTTCTGAAGATCAGTGCAAGTGGGAAAGCAGACTTAATGGTGACAAATGACAACCATGATGAAGGCAACAAATTGCAGGCTGTAGCAGATGATAAAAGCAGTTTCAGCTGCATTAAATGTTTGTGGCCTAGGAAGCAGCAGTGGACAGCAATATGAGTAGGCAAGATTTCAGATACAGGGAAGCAGAAATGCGAATATCTTAATAGATATTCTAACGTTAATATAATTATGTATTCTTAGGAGGATGTAGGTTTCGTTTATATAATAACGTGATAGTTCCCTGAAATTTCTCCATGAATGTATTTCATTTGTTATGTTCTTTCTGTAACTGCATTCTTCAAAATAACCATATATTCTGGCATATAAGTGAACCTACAGTTTCAAACTACATTTTAAATTTTTAGGTATATTCGGAATATAATGCACACCCATTTCTTTATGAAGAAACCTGAAAGATAAATGCGCGATGCATTTATCTTCTGAAGCAATTCATTTGAAGATTTTTCAGGCTTTCAGAACTTGGTACATCTAACTGACAAGCAATGAGAGAAACACTGCATGGGGGAAAATGGCTGAGGGAGTAAATAATTTTGCAAAGAGGATGGACAGTATTCAATTCAAATCTGCACAATAATGTTATTCTAGGCTTTCGAGAAAAGAGAGGCAAAATTTGGGCTAAGAATACACTTCTAACCTAAATGAATATTCATAGAATTAGAAATCAGATGTTTTCTCATTCTGTAGTCACTTCAAGACATGATTTTGAAGTGAACATCGAAGGCTTTATTAAATCATATTTCCTTTAGTTATGGTTTCAAATGCAAAATCATTCAATTTGCAAAAGAAAATGAAAATCATGCTGCAGAAAGTACATTTTGTGGCAGTCAAAGCTCCATAAGTGAGTGGGAAAAAAATAAAATCGCCAAAATTCATATTCCAAACACTAATAGTGCTTCGAATAAAGGACTAACAAAACACACTATTGTAGAAGAAAGTGTTGAAAACTGGGTCCTAGAAAATCACCAGAAAGTGTTAATTGTAACGAGACACAGCACATGTTTATTTGCCATAAAGTGAGCAAAAATGGATCAAAATGAAAGCGAAAACTTTAAACACACTTTCAGTTCGTGCAGTCTATTTATGGCATGGAATAATTTAATACTACAAAAATAAAGTTTCACAAAGGCTTCCTAAGATTTGCAGAACAAAGTAATAAGTTTCCAGAAGCATGTTATTGATCTACAAAGGAAAAAAAAATATTTACTGTCACATACTGGAAATATGGATGAAACTCCAGTAATGTTTGATATGATAGGAATTGAAAACAATTAATGTGAACGGAACAAAATCGTTCACATAAAAACAACAGGTCACACACACACAAAAAAAAAATAAACCTCACCTCATCATTGTGCTTTTCCGCTTCACAGATGGTACAAAATTAAAACCCATGGTTATTTTTAAAAGAAGGAAGATGTTAAAATGCAATGAGTTTGGCAAAAGTGTCCTGTTGTCTTAAAGAATCCAGAAAGTCTTTCAGTTTGGGACAACTTGAGATCCCATCTTATGGATAATACAAAGAAATCGTTGAAAGAGTATAATAAAGACTTGGCAGTTATTATAGACAGATAAACACCATCAGTTCAGTGTTTAGATTAGTGTATCGATAAACTATTTAAAGAATATTTAAAATTATAGTAGAATATATGGATGTTAGAATGCATCATATGAGTTCAGAAACAGTGAGAGAATAGAAAATAAAAACCTGGAATAAAATTAAAATGGGAGAAAATTCAAAAGCAAAAAAGTATATATATAATATACCTATCAATCTATATGGATGACTATTTATTTATGGATAAGCGTAAGCGTTGCAGCAGTGTTTGATCAACTCCATCAGATGGTCATCAGAGAGGCCTATCAATCACAAAACTTCAGCTAACAGTTAAAACCAACTTTATCTAGCATTTAAAAAAAGGAGAGCACATCTCGCAAGAGGCTAAATATTTAAACATTAACACACATACAAGACCCAACACCAGACATCAGGAATGAAAAGGCAAAATAAGGTTTGACATGAGTAGTAGGTCTCAGCAAAAAGTTTCAAGTTTTTACACTCGTGCTATGGTAAGCTCATATGCATATTGCACAACAAAGATCAATACCGTCACTCTTTGCAATGAGGATTTCTGCCATAGTACCGCTTGAGCTGAGGGATGCTTTTCTAAGGAAAACTGGCTTGTATACATGTTAAACATGGGGAAATCATGAAAACACCCATGCAGGCAGTCTGTTCACGGGATTCGAACCTTGTACCAAACTACTAGTGTTCAGCAACTTTACCACTCAGCTGCTCCCAAGGGGTCAGAGATACCTTGGTTAAACTTGACCCTTCTACCAAAACGAGTAGCATACTCTAACGGTGTTTGGTTGGCTACCTCAGGTATTTCAACTATGGTGCCTGATTGATGGCTTTACTGTAAGAGTCTGCTTAGGAACAGAAACTGATGCTGGAGTGTCAAACTAAAAATGCTGGTTTCAGGTGGTTAGTGCCAATCACTAATTCTTTCCCCTTAACGAGAGTAGTAAAATTTTTATTAAACCTTTTTATTACTTTAAATGGCCATTATGCTGGTTTCAGGTGATTAGTGCCAATCACTAATTCTTTCCCCTTAATGAGAGGAGTAAAATTTTTATTAAACCTTTTTATTACTTTAAATGGGCCAATTATACAGGCAAGTCAATGGTGGTTTCAGTGCACTGTACCTCACTAACACGTGACTACGTGAGTAAAGCTGAGTGCAAAAAATACGTATTACCAATATGCGCTGATGTGAGTACTGGTGATAATCTCTCTCATTGCCTCCCACAATTTCTGTATAAAATGAAATTGGGTCAACAGAATTAGAAACCTGGGTGGGTTGAAAGAACTCCGCGAGAAGCTAAACAGTAGTTCCGCAGACCATCAAGCAGGTTCCTTCCAGATACTTTTTTGCATGTTGATTGAGGACCGACAAGCACAACTGGAAGACTCACCATCCACGGGACATTATTATGCTAAATCAACACCTGTTTTAGTAGGCAGTGAAATCTGCAAGTAATCCATTAGCTGAAGGGTGATATGGAGAAGTCTAAATTTCGTAAACAACAATAATTTTATTGAAAGTAGTGAACATGCATAACATGTCAGCCTTGATCGGTACTCCAAATCTAGCAATCCAATGGGTCAAAATACTTGAGCAACAGTTTCCGTTGAAATATCTTTCATACGTATTGCTTCCGGCCTTTGGGATAATCGGTCAATAAGGGTCAAAAGGTAGGAATATTCTTCTGAAGGTGGCAAGGGCTTGACTATATCCGAATGCACATGTTCAAAACGTTGACTGGGTATGGTGAAAGACTGCAACGGACTGTGAGCATGCCATACAACTTTCGAACTCTGGCAGTCGATGAAGCACGAGCACAGTCAACACAATCCTTTGACACAGAAGGCCAAACAAATGAAGAATGAAGGAGTTCTTTGGTCAATTGTAGACCTGGATGAGAAAGTCCATGAAATGAATCAAATACTGCTCTCTGGAGTTGGCTGAGATCAAATGTCACCCCTTTTGTCACAATGCATATTTAGCCCAGTAGACAATTCCACCTTTTTTACTTTTAATAAGCTACTTTCAGTGGACAATAGATGACTAAGTTCGGGATCATTATGTTGAAATTCAACAATCTGCAAAACTTGCTATATCCAGCTTATTGATAGCAGTAATTCATGACAATGTATCTGCCACAATATTTTTTCCTCCAAGAACATACTCTATGTTGGTACTGATTTGGCCAATATAATTCATACACCTGATCTGCCTGGGTGATGCAGAATCTGATTTTCTTTTCTAAACTAAAATATTAGAAGGCCATGACCTGTGTATCTTGTAAAAACTTGTCCCTCAAGATTATGTTGAAAATGATTTACAGCACAGTAGTTAGCAAGTAATTCTCTATCATATGTGCTGTACCTAGTTCCAGGTAAGGTCAGTTTTCAGGAGAAAAAAGCCAATGGTTGAAGGCCATCATCATATCACTAGTGCATAATGGCTGCAGTAGGCACATTTGAGGCATCGACCATCAATGAGAACCAATGACCAGGGCATGAAAACCAAATGTTACAGAATTTATTAGATTTTTCAAAGGCCACTGCTGTTTATGCTGTCCAAGGAATGAGACGTTATTGTTCTTAGAATCCTTTAAAAGAGAATGAAGCAGAGCTTGAGTAGTAGTTGCCTTAAGCAAAAATCGCTTGTCAATAAAAATTCAGCATTGCCAAAAAACTCTTTAACTTAAACATTATTACAGGTTTAGGGAAGTTATTGTAATTTCTTTCAGTAAGAAGACAAACAAATGAAGGGGTAATTAAACAGCCAAGAAGTTATACCAATGACCTTCCCTAGAATACATTTGGAAGGATTCAATTTTAACTTATATTTTCATAATACATCAAAAATCAAACAGAGGTGGCACTTGTGCCCATCTTCATTTGCGGAAGACACAAGCAAATCATCAAAGTTAGCAACACGAAAGTCTAAGCCGCAAAGTGCTTGATGAATAAATGTTTGGAATATTTGGCCTTCATTTTGCAAAACAAATGGGGTTTTATGGAACTTCAAGCAATCCAAATTAGATAGTCAGAACTTTTAAGGCATGGCCTCGCAGTTAAAAGCCATTTGATGTTACGCCCTAGCTAAACTCAAGTGCTGAAAAAATATCTTTTTAAAACAAAAAACTGTATACAGTCTTGAATATATATTATTGGATACCGCTCAGGAATAGTCTCGGCATTGAAGTGGCAATAGTCGCCGGAAGGGCGCCAGTTACCACTAGCCTTACAGATCATGTGAAGAGGGCTGGCCCAAGCAGTTTTGGATGGCTGAATGATTCCCTGTGACATCAGGCACTCAAACTCACTCATGCCACCTGCAGCAAATATGGTGACAACCAACAAAGTTTAGGAAACATGGGGGACCTAAAGTCTCAACATAATGGAAAACTGAAGTTTGATTATTGTTGATTACATAAGAAGGAATAGAGAGCTCAGGATACTAAGCTAATTATTTATTCACCAAGAAGTACATATATGCCTAATTTAAATGAACTCTTAAGCAATTTGCCATGCGACGAACAAACCAGTTCCAGAACTAGTAAAGCAATTACTGGAAATGTCAACAAGTAATTCATATTTCTCAAGGAAATCAGCACCCAAATCTAGCTGATGTACATCTGCAACCCCAAATAACCAAGTAAAGGTGTGATGCAATTTTATATCAAAATTAAGAAGTTTAGTGCCGAACATGGGAATCTTAGTTCCATTTGCGGCAACCAAAACCAAACCTTCAGAAGGCCTAGAACACTAAGCATACTTTTTTGGTAATACTGATACATCCCCCCGTACCAATTAAAATTTAATTCTGACATTGGGGTCGACCAAAAGCATATGATTCACCCATCAACTGCCACCTTAGCCAGCAAGCGATTAGACATTTCATATTTTACGAAAAGAACACTAAGACTGACATTTCCTTGCACACCTGCGAAAATTTACATGACAGAAACAAAGGTTGTCTGTCCACTCTTTATAGCGATTAGTGCATTTGCATGACCTATTGTGCGAATAAATGCTGAACACTGCACTTAGGATTTAACGAATTACGTCCCCAGGAAGATGTTAACGCATCAGCCTGTTTTGTCAGTTGTGCTACCTGAAGTTTCAAACAAGTAGTAGCAGATTCACTTGGCTCAGGAGTCATGACAGCTGTATTTATGTAGAGTGAGATGCGAACTATCTAATATTACCAGTGACTGCCTATGAAAGCATGCATAAGAGTCACCTGATTATGTTCGGCTGTGCGCCCCGCCAGATGATGTCATGTTGTTTTCGTAATAACCGCTGGCATGACTGGCAAACTCACTCATATTGCCCTTACCTCGAGTACAAGGGAATGATCAAGTATTTAGGTAGAAGTTTTTCGGTTTTAATGAATAGTTGTGTTAATAAAGCTGTGTTTTAGCAATGTGGAGCCATGTCTTTGAATAATAGTCACCAAGCCATATCCCCTTCACACCTAAAATGGTGACCTGGACCTGATTTGAACATGCAAGCTTCTGAAAAGCACAGATATGAGTCGACAACTGAGAAGGACGGTGGTCGCCAATCTCAAGACCTTGCAACAGAGTATGAATTTTCAACACTTCGCTTTCAGAATTAATTGAAATCAATCTTTGCTTAAGATACCATATTTTCCAATAGCAGGAAGTTTTAAAATAATATTGTTAACAGAATTAAGTATACCAGAATCCACAGCAGCAAAAACAAGGTTAAATTTTCTGAAATCTTAAGTTATACTGGAAAAGGAAAATTACAATTTCAATATAACAAACCACAATGCAGGGCTTGTTTTCCTTAAAGATGGTAATTTTATTGAAATGCCCAGTACCTGCATATAGCTGCTATATTTTTTCAATTGGAAAATCATCAGGATTTTCATGGCATGGCCTGACTATTAAATTTAGAAAAGATATATGATTCTAACTGCAAACACAAGAAAAAATATCAATACTAAAGCATAGTATAAAAGGACAACAAACTTATCATACATGTATAACCATTAAGGATGTACACGAGAATAAAAAAATACATGAATATTAATAAAATTAAAATGTTAAATTTTCACCTCATAAAACTAGACTATACAGATTACGAATAAGGAAAAACTGACTCCAGTGAATGCGAAGAATGCGTAATAAAAATATTTTCTTTAGAAAATACACTTTAAACATATTCTAAAAAATCTTTCAAAAATCCAATAATCATTTAAAAATCCTTTTTTTAAAAAAACACTTACTCTTAAGATTCCAAAAACCAATCATAAAATAATTTAATCCCCCCCGCATTCAAGAAAATAAAAATTTAAAAAGGTTATCCAGTTTCATGAACCAACACACACTGATGAAAACCTTCAGCAAAATATTCTTGAGAATCATTCATACTGACATAAGACTGCAGTGAAATCACAAAATCCATCCACGTTGCTCAAAAACTTCCTCCAATAGCATGTAGAACTGCAGTATACTTCATCTAGATAAGTTCTGGAAAACAAAATTTTACAACTGGTGAAATCACAACCAGTTTTCAAGGCAGGAATAGCTGCCACAGGTGGCGCACCAGTGTAGTTCTTACTTTAGGTCACCAAATATGGCGATGCTTTATCAGAATTAAGACTCCATCAGAAGGTTATGAGAGAGGCCTAAGAATCACAAAACTTCAGCTAACAGTTAAAAAGAACTTTATTTAACAATTAAAAAAGGAAAGCAGATCTCGCAAGAGCCTAAGTATCTACAAGCGAAATAAGGTCAGAAGTAAGTCTCAGAGAAAAGGTTCAAGTTTTTGTCCTGACTCTACGACGAACAAATATGCATTCTGGTAAACAAAGATGAATGTTGCCACTCAACAGTATGAGGATTTCCGCCATAGTGTGACAGTGAAGATGAAACAGAATTCAGTGACGGGCCTGAAGATATAATTTAAGACGAATATGATGAATTTATCATGTTATCCAATAATGAAAATTTTTAAGTCATTTCAGTTTAAATGTTATTCCGTAAACAGCATTTAGGTAAATGTACAGATCTAATTTTTCTACGATATCTTTCCCCAGAAACACAATATTATGACTTAAAAATATCCACTCACTCTAATGTGTATAATAGTCAACTAAAATTTCAACTCTTAGAGTCATCAGTCCTTTTTGCTTGACCCAGTATTATCTTTACAGATAAAATGATTTTAAATATTATGAATGCGTAAATGCTTTTACAAAACATGTCAAAAGATCACACATCTTAAAATATATTCAAGCATCATCAAAAGCTCTTCTAAAGAAAATGTCTAAACAGCATGAAAGGTAAGAATGTTATGGAAGAAATGTAAATTTAGTGACGGCCTTACCTACTGACAAAAAAATGACCTTTTTAAATGCACATTCTATAAGTTTCATATGATCACAAGCTTGATGCTCACTCAAAAACAAATTAACAAACACTTATTTAACATAAACACAGTCAGTAGCATAGAAACAAAATGTGAGAGGAACTCACAGTTTCATATGCTCTTTACTGCAGACATGAAAAGTCGGAAATTTCTACAATAGCATTTAAACTGTTTCATTTTCCGGAAAAAATTCTACAATGATAATCTATAAAAGACAGCATAAAGGAAAATTTATCACAATTTCATGTATGGTTCCAAACATTAATAAAATGTACGATAGAAATTCCCTTGGTAATCTACTTTTTTCAGATTCTTTCCCAACTTTTTTTTCACTGCTGGATATAACTAAACAAATATTTTTACACTTTAATTGCACATAAAATGATAATACTTCTTGAACATCTCTTAACCCTTTTATGCCCCAAATTACTTTATTTTTTGAAAAAGAGTTTGAAACCTTTTTATTATATTTATTTATGCATGAGAAACATTTCACATTAAATTTACAAAATGTTATAACTTTTCCTTTTTTTTTTTAAATTTAAAACTGGGACTTAAAGAGTCCTGTTGGGAATAATTTTATCCACATGAAGTGGTGCTTGTAATAACTACGATAAAAAAAAAGAAAAAAAATTAACTCACACAATCAATTTAATTAGAAACATATTATCCCTTACAGCAGAATAATCATTTTTTGTATAAGATTGCCATTCTTGTGGAAATCATAAAAATAATTCCATTTTCATTTATACACAGGAAAATTCTGCACAAGAAACATTGAAAATGCGACTATCATTTAATTTGTTTTGATGAACAAAACTGACAAAGGTATAAGGATGTAGCAAAAACTTTCCAGTGTGCTCCTTCATTTTATTTTCTAACATCATCAGATGCCGAAAACTTACTACCCTGCGTTTTGGTGCAGATATACTATCTCAGAGGATTCAGTGAACGAACTTGGTCTTAACTCATTTCATGGAACAGTAGATGACACTGTAATGAGTCCTTGTCTTTTGTATCGCTATGACAATTTCTCTACAAATTCGCAATACACTCTATACAATGGCAAGCGTGATTTTTGAAACAGAAAGAAAAGAAAAAAAAAAGGCACCAATATTTCTTTATTTCCGATTTTTATCTTACAAAGATTCGAACATATCACTCTTGTCACCACCACCCATGTGGTTATTGCTGTCCCTCACTAGTATGGAGCTACAACATGGAGTTTGAAACCATCCTTTTGGGTTCTCTGCAGACCCACAAGAAAAATGTTTCCTTACTCAAGAAAAGATGAAGGTTTGGCTCTCAAAACGTAATCATGACATTAGTGAAATATATTAAACAAGCACAAAATATATTAAGGATTTATCTGTATAATTAATCCAAGGCTTAAAAATTCAGCACTTCCTCCAAAGTGGCCATTTCAGATAAGGTGTTAGCAGCTAAAATGCTCTGTAAATCTCTACTGTGCAACTGAGCTACTACTGCCACCTGATTTTGGTACATAAAAACTTAAAATAACAAGGACTTCAAAGCCTTAAAATAACAAGGACTTTAAAGCCCTAACTGAAAATTTACATCTTATTGACCGATCTTATTAATGGGACTTTTAAAGTCCCATTGGGAAATAAAGAGTTAATAAAGGGTTAAATTATACTCACATCAGAACTAGATGCTTCAAAATGCCACTGTTTATTATCCAAGGATACAATGATGAATTCATGATCATCTGAATCTGAAATTTGAGATCCATCAGACATTAATATATATATATATATATATATATACATATATAAGTAAACATTTTAATTAAAATCAGCCTTTAAAAGGATAATTTTTGCTCAATTAAACAAAGATTTATCATAAGCTTTATGAAGGGAATCCTGCCAAATCTATGCACAGCAATAAGTGGATGATAAAATAATTATTTTATTTACTAAATATCTTTTAAATATAGAATAATTTTTTAACAAAAGTTTTCAATGGTAAGTAATCATACAACCATATATGTTACAACTGTATCAGGCCCACCAGCAGCTAAACAGTAAAATCGTGGAACATTGGTAGTTCGACCTTGTTTTCATTCCAGCTGAATATGCTGGCTGCATGGGCATTTTTTTGTGGTTTTCTCCATCTGTAGCATGGATACGAACTAGTTTCTCTTAGACAGTCCTCCACAAAAGGAAACACCTTCTCAAATGTTTTGTTGTAATCAAATAAACCAAACCAAACCAAACAGCTGTATTATAAGAGTACGCAAATTACATAACAATGTGAATCTTGAATTTCAACATAAAAAAAAAAAAAATTCTTAGTAAATATAATACAGTCTCAATTACCTGACCTTCGATCACAATCCAAACAGAAATATCACACACTAGAAATTACAGATTATAACGTTTTTTTATGACTAATGCCGAGGACAAAGCATGTTTATTAATGCTGAGCTATGTAGGACAAATCAGCTTACATTTACCAACATTAGTCATACACTCTAAATATGGGGCATGTGCTGTCCTCTACATATCTTTTTGAATTTTTAAACATACAATTATTTTACATGTGCTAGCAAATACCATGTAGGGATATTTTAAACTGGTAGACTAGCTTTGCTAGAGCTATACTCAAGCACCACCACAGAGCAGAAAACATGGCACTCAAATTCTGCTCAGACATAGTATGAGAAGTTTAATTTACTTACATTACTACTACAATGAACTTGCTGTTGAATTGGTATAAACCAATTACATATAATACGTTCATATAATATATTGGAAATTCTAGAACAAACTGACATTTAAACAGTGGAATCATATCCATTATGTACTTAAAAACACCATAATTGTTTTTTCCCCACTACTATTCATATAAATGTTTTATGCAGAATGCTTTATTAATTTGCATCAGTTGTTAAATTAGATTTTCCAGAAATTTGAAGAGGTAATCATTGCTTCTTTTATTTAATTAAAAGCTTGATACTGGGGGGAAAATATTTAATGTATTATTACTTCAGATAATACAGAAAAAAATATTTAAAATATTATTATTCCACATAATACAGAAATTAAAATAAATAACTACAATATTTATTTTAATTTTATATTATGCAAAATTATTTAAACTAAAATATTTAATAATTAACATTAAATGAGTATGTAAATGCTATACAGTTGCATTAAATGCTTTAACTATTTCAAGCCAAAACACGAATATTTAAAAAAATTTTGTAATTATTTATAATATTCAAACTTCTAAATTAAGTTGCTATTTAAACTATAATCTTATGAATGCACTGAAATCTTCCATTCCATGGAAGAGTTGATTAGCGTAACTTGCTTTCATGCCCATACTTAATCAATAAGCCAGTGAACAAATCTATGAATAAAAGCACGCATATATATGAATAACAAATAACCATTCAATTAAAGAATTTAAATTGTTAATATTTACACATATTACATATTAAAACAGCAGTGTGAGCGATTTGCTTGTGGCCAAGGTCTCTTAGACTCTTGGGTGTAGGCTTTCCTGCCCCAAGGGGATTTGAAACAACAATAACAAACAACAATATTTTGCCCAATGAAATTAGAATTCATACAGTAAACAGCATGCCAAATTGGTTATCAAAAAATGAAATTTTATATTAAATCAAAAATCCTAATGAAGCAGGTATAAAATCAGAGTAAATTATAGGAAGGTATAGCATTTCATGTAAAAATTTTAACCTAATTTCATAAAGCTAAAATATATTAATTTTACTGTTTCAACTGGGATAGTGTCTTAATATGATATAGTTATTTCAATAAAACATCCGTATAATAGTATTTTATTGCCATACATTAGAAAGAATGGACTGGGATATAAGAAACAAAGAAAATGTGACTGAGATCTGATTGTGCTGTTTCCTTAAGAAGCAATTGCTGAACAATGAAGTCCATGATGTGCTTGATGGACTACAACGGATGGACTTTACAGATTGATGGATTACAAGTCACATTACAACACAGCACAACACTGTTGCACTGAAAAATGGTTCTTGAGTTATCTTATAGGAATAGCCATACCACTGGCTTTCAAATTAAATCAGCATAACACTGAGCTATCAGTACTCCAGGAAAGGCACCTTGAAGAGTTGCGTTCAGAATGGAACACGGAAAATATTAATGACACCAGAAAAAAAAAATTTTAATCAATTAATATTTGAATAATTGTTGATTGGAAGCATTCGAACTTCAGTTACTTAAAATTCATCCAGATTGTAACAGGCATTCATTTAAATTTATACCTGTATTTAAAATGTTTTTTAACCTTTATGAATGTTAACTGTATATGCTAATGAATATCTGCCATAATAACTTGTATTTGAGATTGCTTAAACATCTAGAGAAAGGATCATGATTTAGAAACAATCAAAAGAACTTGTGATCACTCAGTACTCACTCAGTGATCACTCAGTACTCATTTGGTAGTTATAATCCCAAATTCAATTTTTGACTATCGATCTCAAACCAACTCACAGATTCAAATAAGTATTTACTGATAAAGAATTAGATTACACCTAAAATACATAGTTGAAACACAATTTACAGAACAACTAAAGAAATTATTTTTAAATACGTTTTATAACATATTGACTGAAAAACAAACCATCTAATGCATCCATATTTCGGAGTCCTGTACTTTTCATTCTCCTGTGTCTTTTTTTCACAATAGGTGTATCTAGCCTACTTAAAAGAGGATTTGTGCTAGGAACAGCAGGTATTAACTGAGTTTCACTCCCATTTAAAACACCTGCAAAAAATAAAATAAAAAAAACTGCTTATTACATACAATACAAAGACATCGCACATAATCTGCTGATGATAAATCAGCAATCAGCAACTAATGCATTTTAAATTTCAGAACTTAATTTTGATTTGAAAACACTTTTTTATGGCCCTTTACATATACTGTAAAGACAATTTTCTACCGAAACTTTACACGGTATTCTTTTCATCCTTCCAGCACAATTTCATGGTGTATGGTAGGTAGGATACTCAATGCATATCGAGGGGTCCAGGTTCGATTTCTGGTGAAGGCATTGCTTATTTTTCATGTCTAGTGCTTGAAAAATAATCTAATGGCTCTACAGTGATGCCCAAACTGAAAGGTGTTGGATAATAATTCATCACCACCAAGATTTGGTGACTGGGTTCCCTAATCCTCGGTCATCCTTTAAAAGTATCAACAAAACTGCCATGGATTTAGGTATTGCACGAAATATCATGAGTTATGAATAATTCATTTCTTTTTCCATAAAACTCAACATTTATGGTAACTTGAATATCTTCTTAGTCCACATTAAGTTAAGTTTGAGACTCTATAGCAGTTAAAATTTCTTTTCCTGTTTGTGCACTTCAGTTAAGCTTTCAGAAGCAAATGCAACTGACCTAGAACAATCTATACCATCTTTGGAACTATCTGCCTGTGTTAAAATGCATTTTAAACTATTGAAAACACTCCAAAATTAGTGCATTAGCAGTTTTATTTCTCAATTTCAATAGATTTTGAATCTGCAGGTAACCACTGCCATAGCATTTTTCTCCACAAGTTCCATTAAAGGAAGTAAACTGGTGTACAAAATTTAAGGACAAGACAGTTTTTTTAATCTAATGTCACAGAGAAGCATTCCATATCGGCTCAAATCACATTATAAGATTCTCAAGCTGTGAAAATTGACACAAGTGAGCAAACCCATCCAAAAAAAAAATGCATAAAAAGACATTTTATGGAAAAAGTAGCACTGAGCACAACTACAGAGAAGACAGAAACAATTATGTGACAGCAGTCTTGCAAGAAAAATCAAACCTTTAGAAGGAGATATGATTACCATTGACTCTAATACAGGAATTACAATGTTAGTCCATACTAACAAGGTTGTTGAGCTGTTCAGGTATAGTTTCCCATTCATCTTGTAGTGTCAATTTCAGCTGTGGAAATAATGTTGGCAGCTGGTCATGTGCCACCAACATCTCCCGAGAGGATTCCACATGTGTTCTACATCAAAGGACCCTAGAGGCCAATCCATGCATTGAATAGCTTCACTCTACAAGAGCTCTTTGGCAGCTACTGTATGATCAGGTATAACGTTCTTGTAAATGAAGAGGAAGTCTGGAGACACAGCCCCTCTTCACAAACCCACATGAGGCTGGTATAATAATGCACACCAACAACCTCCTTGGAAGATGCGGAGGCCAGAACAGCTGCCAAGCATGATGCCACCCCATATAAGAAATCAGAACCTTTTCGTGATGCTGGAGGGTGACTGCATGTTCCTTTAGCTCTCCAGATGTGTATATGTGCAGAGTCGCTTATCCAACTAAATCAGCTTTCATCAATAAAGAGCACTCAACCCCATTCCTGTTGCATCCAGCTCTTGTGTTCCCGCCACCGCAGAAACCATGACACCAAAGTTCACTATAGGAGAACAAAATCTGTGGCATGGGATGGACATGACCAGACAAAATGGTCACATAATTCTTGGCAGTAACGTGACCTTGCACAATAACGGTGGATCTCATGGAGTACTATGATATGGCTGCTCAAACCATGACCGAACTCCCACCATGTTTCACTCTCAGCAGCAAACAGTCCGTATCATACACTTGGAATGGCATTTGCCAGCTGTAAACTCACCCAGAAGTCTAAAACAGTGCAAAGCAAGACTTATCCCACCAAATGACAATCTTCTATTGCTCTACTGTCCAGATTTTATGATTTTGGCACCACTTCCTTGTTTTACAGGCATTTTGTTCACTGATGAGTGGCTTTTGAATTGCAGCTCACACAAAAATACCCTGCTTGGGAAGCTCCCTTTGTACTGTTTTGGTGCTGACAGGGTTTGCAAGTGCAATGTTTAGTTCATCAGTCACTTTTGCGGCTGTAGTCCTCTTATTTCTCATCACAATCCTCTTCAGTGATCGTCTGTCATGATCACTCAACACACATTTTCATCTATGCTGTGAATTAGTGGATGCAGTTTTTCAGGTTTTCCTGTATGAAATAAAAATCTTAGATACTGTGCCTATTGAAAAAACAAACACTTCAGCTATCTTGGATACGGAGCATCTACCATACCATTATTTGCCCTCACTCAAATCCATTTAGCTCCAACATGAAGTGCTGACAACTGCACAGAACTCTATCAATAACAAATTATGCAACATATTGAGGATGTTGTGCAGGTGGTGTTAGCACACATATCAGTGCCACCAACAGCTTTTGCAAGAATAAACATTTCAATTCAAACATGCGTTTTACGAAGCATTACCATATTTTTGTACAACCACTGTACATGTATAGAAGATATTAAAATATAATTAACTGTTCATGAGAAAACATAGCCGAAAACCTTGCACTGATTTTGGTAGCTTTCCATTAATGCCATTAAATTTTTTTTTCTCACATATTTCCTCGCTTGCAGATGTTGTGAGTTTGATTCTGCTTCTTTCCCGGCAATAACTGTTCTATAACCACTGTGAAAGTCTGCAACATAGGAAACGTTAAACGTCGTTCTGACTCCAAGAAGATTAATATTTATTTACATTTTTTGGATATAGAATAATACAGACAGAAAATCAGTCAATGTTTTTTTTCTTGTTGAAGGCTTACTGTTGGCACTCTGGTGAAAAGAAAAACGCATGAGAGAAGTTTCGCTGATGGCGCTCCATCAACGCGAATGATGTCACCACACCCCCCTTGCCAGTGATAGCGTTATATCTTGTAATCTTTCAGGTACGCAGGAAATCTCACCCTTCGTCCAGCTTTTGTGTTTCTAGGATGAATATCTTTGGAAGAATCATTGTCTCCAGGAAGTGGAGGTGAGATTTTGGTGTTATCTCTGGCAAGGGGGTGTGTGGCGACATCATTCGCATTGATGAAAATAACAATTATTTGGGTTATTGTTATTTTTGAAACGATTTCTACAATTCGACCTGTATCGTCGTCTTTGTGGACTGGGGTTTCTACGCCTATTCATTTCTGCTATCTGCAGTGTTAAGTTTGATCTGTTTCTGTAGATCTTCGGCTGTAATGTTATCAGACAGGGAAGAAACAATGCGAGTTTCTTGGGGTGGATTGGGATTTAATTCCCATATTTCACATCCCATACAAATCATCACTGCTTACACATAAAATGCTCCGCATATTAAGTGGTAGTTGTTGCATTCACAACGTTTTCAAAAATTCATCTGGCACGTTCTCAGCCGCCAAGTTACGCATTTCGCAGAGAAGTTGGGATGGTTTCTGATCACCCAGTTCTAATTCGGTCAAAAATTTCTGGGTTTTCTGTGTTTCAGAGTCGGCAAAAATTTCAATCAGCCTCTTTTTAATGGCCAGATATTTGCCATTGTTTGGTGGTTTAGTTGATGAATCACGGCACTCACGGCAGAATCAGATGCATCTGTAGTTAGAGTGATCTGCGCCGCATGATTGGGGTGAACTAACATTACAGAGTTGCACAGTGCGCTTTTGATATTAGTGAAAGCCTTCAGCGCATCTTCGGTCCAAATTAAAGCTTTTTTGCTGTTTTTCTTCACTCCTTTCAGCAAGATTGTCAGGGGTTGTTGCAGTTTGGTGTAGTTTGGAATGAAACGATGATCAAAGTTCACCATGCCCTGTGAAGGATTCTGAGCTGTCAAATTGTTGACCTTGGTCAGATGTTATCTTCTTGGGGATTCCAAATCTCGAAATCCAAGTCGTGATGAGGGCATGGGCGACGGACTCTGCGGTTTGGTCTTCCAGGGGTACAGCTTCGATCCACTGAGTGAATCTATCGATGATGGTAACCAGGTACCTAAAACCTTTGCAAGATGGTAAAGGGCCAACAATATCGATATTAAGGTGCTTGAAACGTTGACTGGGGACTTTGAATTCAGCAGCTGGAGCATTGGTATGTTTGTGAATTTTGGCTCGCTGGCATTGCAGACATGCTCTAAACCGCAGCTGACAGTCTTTGTTTATGCCAGGCCAGATGAATCTTTTTGTCAGCAGCTTCGTTGTTGCATGAATTCCAGGATGGGATAAGTTATGTATAGAGAAAAATAATTGTTTTCGAAATTCTTTAGGAATATATGGCCTGTTAAAATTAGTGGAGGTATCACAATAAATTTTCTTATTGCTATCCGGAATAGGAATTTGTACTATTTTGAAACTGGAATTTGATTTAAGAATCCTGAGGTCTTCATCCTCCTGGCAATCTGCAATAACTGTATAATCAATTGGAGCTGGGATAGCGATGGTGTCGATTCTCGACAGCATGTCAGCTACAATGTTTTCTTCTCCAGAAATGTAGCGTATGTCTGTAGTGAATTCGGCAATGTAGTTTAACTGCCGTACTTGTCTTGGAGAAGCTTTATCTAAATTTTGGTGGAAAGCAAAAGTGATAGGTTTATGATCAGTGAAGACAGTAAATGATCATCCTTCCAGAATGTGTTTAAAATGCTTTATCACTAGGTAGATTGCAAGTAGTTCTCAATCGTATGCACTGTAATTTCTCTGTGTTTGTGAGAGGGATCGGGAGAATAAACTTAGCGGTTGTCATTATTGGATCGCATCTGGGTAAATCAGTGTGGAAGGACGATCATTTACCAATGACATGATTAAAGAAAGAGATGGCTTTCACAAAGAAAGATTGTGTTGGAATAATCATTTCATGAAATTAAAATGTGACTTAGAGCGAATATAGCTATGCATCTTCACTCATTCTATGAAGAAATGGTGTTCAGCTACAACGTTTTCACCTTATCATTTTTCATCTTCATTCATTCCAGGAAGAAGGCAAGGATTGAACGATGATGCAGCTTCGTTCATTCCAGCAAGGAAAAGGTGTTCGACAACAAATATTTTTTTTTTCCTATTCATCATTAAACTCACAGCACTTTGATACACTTCTCAGTAAAAACTTTTATTACTTACTTGATGAAATTTTCATATTTTCTGTCAAAGCTTTGCCACTTTTTTAGTTTTGGTCTATTTCCTCAGCCCATTGTGTCACTACTTTTAATTTGGCATCTTTCGAGGATGGATTCTTTGTCTTGGGCTTTGACTAGAGATGAAGAAGCAGACCTGTCTTCTTCCCTTAAGAAACAGATGTTCTTCACAAAAAAAGGAATGTGTTCAAACGCTACCTCACAAAAATAAAACACGACTCAAAGATGAATGAAGCCTCCACTGAAGCTGAGAAGAAAAAGGTGTCTGACTACCAACATAGCTTGTTGGGTCTAGCATTTCTTCATTAGTGCCATAAAATTAATTTATTTGTGGTATCAGGAATTGAATTTTTGTCCATTGAATTTTATGAACCAAAAAAATTAATCACAAGGAGTTACATGCCAATTCTTTATCATCTTGTCCTAATGAACGATGAAGGACAGAAGAAAACTGTGGAAACTTATGAGAACTTATTCACAAAAGAGGGGGGAAAAGAAAAAGAGGCTGTGATCTTTTGGGAGGATTCTGTCACAAAGCCACATCACGTACCATGTTGCTATTCTCGGTCACTCTTCTTTACGTAGTATAGAGCCAAAGGCTTACAGAAAGAAATAAGCCAAGTTGTACCAATATGACACTAAAAGTGTGGAGTACAGCTTTAATGGAAAAGTACCCCAATTTTTAGCTTTTGTTGAGAAGTTGTATTGTTTCTTTCTCTTATTTTTGCAATACAGATTCCAGCAGTAATCTGAAAATTCATTAACATTTCAAAGACCATGATACCTATTTTACATTTCTTAAATGTCTTTGTACACCATCCCCTCTTTTACTGCACCAAGATTTTCTAGAAAAAAGGTCTAAGCATGAATTTAAAAATGAAGTTTTATAGTTATTCAGAGTGAATTCTTGAATTTTTGTTGCATTCTTCAATTACAACGCATTTTTACAGCAATCCAGCTTTATCCATAACTGTTCAAGTTTTTAATATTTTTTTCATAATTTTGTCTCATCAAAACAGTTTCTTAAGCATGGTTCAAAATATCTTCTTTCTGTATAGCATGAAAATACCTCATTTAACTATGGTTTTATCATAATTAAAAGAAAATTTTTAACAAAAGTACTTAAAAATAATTATCACTTTTTGTAAAGGTTTTCACAAACTGCTTCATGAAACCGGTTTTATGTGATATGGTAGGAAAAGAATTTTCTCTCTAACATAAAATGCTTCTTGTGCTTGGTTAAAGATATTTTATTAGTAGCCATTGTTTTTGCTGCAGGTGTTGACTTTTTGCTTCACTACCCATCTCACATGTCAAACATAACCCCTTAATATAACAATACTAAGGACCAAAAACCAAATACAAGAGATACCATCCATTCATTATAGTCTTACTTTACATGTGTAAGAACTGATCATACCTTCTTTAGAGATGTATGGAATGGCACACTTGTTGCCACTGTGTAAAAGAACTGTTTTAAGGCTTTGTATACGAGTAAATGAAAATTTTAGAAGCATCTTAAAATTCATTATACATTCATAGCTGACTGCTTTGCCAGAGCCAAAGCATTCAGGTGTCCATCAAAATTACCCTGTAACTAATTTAAACAGTACATTTCCAATTATAGTAAGCAAATATTAATACTTTAATAATAAAATGAGAAATGGCAGATGTGTTTTACGAAAAATTTCAAAACAGTGATGTGTGAAAATTGAAAGTGCTTTGGCTCTAATAAAAATGTTCACATACCAAACTTAAATTACTATCTCATAACTACAGTAATGATCAAACTTTTATTTCTGGGAAATACTACTTTTCTCATAAAATACCAGTTCCTTGTAGGTACCATATATTTATGTTGGATTGTTAGTTACAATCAAGTTTAGCAGTGGCAGTACAATGAAGCAGTGAATGAATTTAGAGTTCTGTTTCAAGCTTGTAACTCAATGAAAGAAAGTCACAATATTATAAAAGCTGTACACAATTGTGTAAAGACAAGATTGCAGAGATGAAGTTGTATCTTTTAAGTGTGTTAGCTTGGTTTAAATGCTTTCAGGACAGATGGGATTTCCACTGAAGATGCTGCTCAGAGTGACAAACCTACAACTTCTCATAGTGACAAAAATATTGGAAAAATAATAAGATGTTAGCCATACAGAAATGTAATGAATGCTAACAAATACTAGGATGTTCTGGCAAATTTATTGCAGACACTCTATGTTCAACTCCAGAAAACACCAAGATGGGCTCTTAATTCTTTCTACCTAATGATTCCCTGGCCACATTTGGCCTTCATAATGGAACATTTTATGGGCTGTAGGAGAGCTGTATGTCTCACATTCATTGCACAACCTGATCTGGCTGCAGTAGACTTTCTAGACTTTCAAAACTATATTACATGTTTAAAACTACGTAAAGATGGTTCTCCATGCAAAAAAAAGGACTGCTTGTAGTTTTTAGAAACAGTGGAGTCACAGTCAAAAGAACAGAGCAAATAATGACCATTACTTCAAAGAAATATAAAATGAGTTTCATGATTCAGGTAATTATTTTATTTATAAACATAATAACAAAGCTTTACTGTCATACCATGTACACACAGTCCAAAAAGAAAAATGGGGCAGTTCTATATCTCCTGTTCTACTGGGTTGACTGACAAAATTCAACTTGCACTTCATGCGTCCAAAACGCGACTTATAATATATATTAGATTTATATATAGCATTGTTTTAACATACGTAGTTTCATAGAAAATCAGACTTTTTCTGAAATGACACCTTTTTTTTTCATATTTCCGTTCGACTGAAATTATGCCTAAAAACCCAATTTTTAAAAATTTGGTGTGAAATTTATCAGTAATCTGAAAATTTATGCAGGCACACCTTTTTTTACTTTGTGCAGAGAATAATTCATTCGGCAAACTTCTCAGTTTACAACAACTTATTTCATTCCTTTTTACTCTGTGCAAATGGATTATGTATTTCAGTTTAATTACCTGAGTTGCGTGGCTGAATTATGGTTCTTCAAATAGTTATTTTAACAATTTTTATTTATTCATTCGCACTGTGTACTTTAAACATGTTTATTCATAAGATTTTTTTTAAAAAATATTTTATTTATTTGAATAGCATTTCCTTCTAGAGAATATTTTGTCACCCAGTATTCATCACGATGCATTTGAAAACTGCACAGAAGAGAAAATACCATAAAGCACAGTTAATATGTCTCTCAATGGGCTAATCAGAAAAGATTTACAGAGAAAGTTGTATTATCTACATTTAAAATGATATGCACGAGTGGTTTTATCACTGTGCCATTGCTTTACACAATTCTGTCATACCACATTTAGTTTGTTCAAACATTATTCATACTTCCAAATAAGCTCAATCTTTTATTTTTTAAATTGCAAAAATCAAATACCATAAAATAAGAAAGACCAAATTTTGTGCAAGTAAATAAATAAAAATTATAAAATAAAACTAAACAAATATTTCATTTAAAATTCTTGTTTTTAATGGCATATTGCTTAAAGAAAACCTTAATGATTTTCTTGAGGCATTCTGGAAATATATCCCCAATCATCCTCCCCTTTTTATTTGCTTTATGCAATACTCACTTTTGAAACAACTTATTTCTTAAGTGTGTATTTAAGCTGAGAGAGCTTCCGACAATCGTATCTTGTTGTAAGTATTTTTAACCAGCTCTGTTTAAACATTATATCCCGGTTTTAGCCTTCTTGCTAGCCAATGCGTTAAATACCTGTTGGCAAAATACATGACACAGTTTGTTCTATTTAATGTGTTATGTTTCTATTTTTATGCCGTCATTAGCTTAGATTCCAAGAACACTAAATGAACAAAATAATAGAATATGTAACTGAACATTCATTTGAACTATGGCTAGGCAGTTTAAAAACTAAAGCACTGACAAAATCTATTTGTGCCTTAAAATGTAATAATACCTTAAATATTTTCAAATCAAATAGTAAATCAGAATCTGTAGAGTTGCTGTTATAACTGGAAAGTAGAGTTAAAATCTTGCAGACCGTGCTACACAGCTAGCGAGTAATCACTATGTTTTGAATAACTCACAAAATAGAGAAGGTTTAAATAATCCTTTTATTTTACTCTCAGTTTGAACATAAAGGCATAACTGGTGCTACAGATGAAATTTCCACAACTTAAGACTATTTTAAATTAACAGAACAGACAAATTCAAACACTGATAATACAGTCCAAGACTACACACTAAATAGAATAAGCTGGCTCAGATATTTTACACAGGTGTACTTATAGCATTGGCTAGCAAGAATGCTAAAGCCTGAGTATAATTTTTACACAGAGCTGGCTAAAAATACTAAGAGGAAAATGCAACTGACAGAAACTTTCTTAACTAAAGAGTCAAAACCTTCATTTTAAATACACACAAAATTAACCTGCATTCTGGTGAGGATTACAGAAAGAAGTTACAGGAAAGACTTAAATCATAATAACTGGATAGTCAACACAAGATATTTTCTGCATTCTGGTGAAGAAGACAAAGAAGAAGTTACAGTAAAGACTTAAATCATAATAACTAGATAGTCAAAACAAGATATTTCAAAAATCTAATAATCTGGCTCTTAATTTAAGCAGTCCCGCTAGTGGTAGAAGGCTGCTGATAATTTGCCAGAAAGTAATCCATGCAAATGAGCAGGCTGCATGGTTTTAATGATTTTCTCCATTTGAAATGTGAATATGAGCCACTTTTCCTTAGAAAAAGTCCTCAATGAAAGCATTCCTTCCCTTAGGCAGATAATCTCTATGCGTTTTTCATATTTAAATCACACACCAATCTAATTTATGTGTGATTTCTAAACGCAGATTTTTAAACTAAGAAAATTGGAAACCCACCAAAGGCTAGTGAATTTATTATCATTCAGGTCTTGATAATTCACAACTTGACTTTCGTAAACGTGTTTATGCTAAATCCTATGTTTACAAAAAAATATATTTGGCTTCAAATAAATGGTGTTTGATGATAATTGGGCAACATTTCAAATGCAAACAACAGTTAGTTTAAGAAATTTGTTATGCAATAAAGGCCATGAAATACATGTGGTTATAAAAGGTCTACAAAATCATTTTTACTTACTGCTTTTGCTACTATGAAACATTTCTGTAAAAGACAGCATATTGTATTTACATTATTGATTATATTACCTGAAGTATTGATTGCATGTATGACGAATAATTTTGAAATCAGCAAGATTAATTTTGTTGCATATAAAATGAAGTTGAGTAAAATTGCAGATGATAAGATGGCAAAGGTAAAAACTTACTCATTAAAGCAAAGCCAAAGAGGAAAAAAGGTATTTAAGGTTTTGATTAATAAATATTCTTTATAAATTTAAACAATAGCTTTTCATTTATTAAAAATATTTATTATGCATTATTAACAACAAAGAAATTCTCCATTACTGATCCTGAGTAATAGTCTATTTGGAAATTTAAGGTTCAAAATAACTGTTGCAATTCATTGGAGATTATGGCAAAGAGCATAAACCACATTTGGCGTTATTATCGCTTAAAACAAATATGCCAAATTTCAAAATACACTAACATATGAATTCACTTATATCTTTAAGCACAAACCACATCTACCACACAGAAACATTCCAACACAAAGACACAAACCAATAATAACTTCATTGACCTTTTTCCGGCCATAAAAGAACGAATTGTTGAATGTGGTAAACAAAATTTAGATTTGCAGACAAACCTATGGAAAACTAAATATCTTATCTCTAAAGAAGCCAGATGCTTTAATTACTTACTTTAACTAACTCCCTCAACACTTTACTCATTTAAAATTTCCTTAATGTCTTAAATTCTCACTTAATTTTTCACTCACAAATGCTGCCTGTGTGTCTCAGCCAATCATCAGTCATCTCTATGCCCTATAAAAATGCATTTCGTTCTAACGTTACACAACACATCTAGCCAGCTCTTCTGTTACCTTCATCTATCGCAGTTTCAATGCAGACACCTTCTCAGTACACAGCTTTGCTCTCAAAGGTCTCCGCTCTTAATTCCTGACTGATGACCAGAAGCTTCTCAAATGACTTGACATGACATTTACTTCATGTTCGACTTCTACTCCCTACGTCTCTACTCATTCATCATTTCTTCATTCTACATCTGAAAATGCTATATACAAGAATGTCCAAAAAGTATTTCAACCTAGATAAGCGATAGGGCTTTTTTGCCTAGGTGCCCTTCAAAATGAACCGTCTGTTTGTAGATTCACTTATATCTTGGGAAATGTTGTATAAAAAGCTCAAATCTTTTGCAGGCATGCCTAGAAACATCTGCTTTAAGATGATAACAAAAATTTTACAGATGAAATTTTACAAAATTCGAAACTTTTTTTGAAATATTAATAAAAATTATTTAAAAATTCGAATAAATCATAGAAAATGTGTGAATTTTATTTGGACTGAACCTAAATTTAAAATTCTGAAAGAAGGAATATAGTAAGATTATTAAAAACAAAAGATATTAATAAATATATATTAAATTCAATTAAAACTAGGAAGACAAAATTTTGAGATTTATTTTTTTTTAAAACTATCTGGGTGACTTTTTATGAAACTTCGCAGTTCCACATAATTTGAGGCATAGGATGGAAACAGAGAAAAAAATCTGTACAATATATCAGAAAATGTTTGATTTTGTGTCAAAACCCATGCTAGAACAATGCTATATATAAATCTATTATATATCACAAGTCACGCTTTTGAGGCATGAAAAACACATGTTCAATTTCATCAACATGCCCAGCAGAGTGCAAGATACAGGACAGTCCCATTTCTTTTTCTCACTCGGTGTATCTATATGTTAATGAACGTTTTAATAAAAATACACTTAATAATACATTTTGGTTAACAAGGCCAACTCATTTTGATAATGCACAACATTTTTGCATGCAGAGTATTTTTTTATTATTTACTGTTACTGCCACATACCAGATCATGAATCTCTGTAAATTTTTGCATTAGATTAATTCCAAGTTTTGAATGAATAATCCACTGTCTTCAAAATTTTTTAAAAAACTTTTATGGTGTATATGTATACAGAATGAATTTGTCCTTTCTTTTCAGATGCTGAGTTGAAATTTTAAATGCATATAAAACTTTAAATTATAACTGGTTTCCTTACAATCTATATAATGTAAGTAGGAATTGATTCTCGGGGAAAGAATTTGCTGAAATTTCCTTGGCACGCAAAATGGGGGGGGGGATAAGAAAAGAAGCCGAGAGGAACACAAGTTTTTAAATAAAGCTGAAATTTCAAAGGGAGTATTTTCCATGATTGCTAATGCGTTGGGAACAGTAATAGTTAGTAACACTAGATGATGGTTTGTGGTAATATATTTAAAATATTAATTAGATCTCTTCTGTATAATTTCTCGAGATTAAATATTTAAATATTATCTTGAAAATTTATTAAATATTTACGGTACAAAAAATTTTTTTCCTGTTCAACTCTTATTTTCTTCCTTCTTTATTTTGTAACCATTGGGGTAGTGACTGAATTAACAGACAGTGTATATTAGCTAAAAATATATATATATAAGTTTGAATAAAATGATTTAGAATTTTTCTTGCAAGTGTGTTTTACTTGCATCCTGTTTTAAAAGGCATTAAGTCTACATGCTATCTAATCTAATAAAATAATCAGTAACAAAAAGATATATACAATTAATGCATACATGCAGAATGTAACGACAAACATAATGCAGGGTTTCAGTTTTAAGGAAAACCTTATCAATGGGCTATTTGAAAAAAAAAAAGGTATTTATTTGTTTTTGCTATTGAAAAATTTGACATTAATATAATTCAGTGAAAATACTTTCAAAATAATTTTTATGCTCAGTTATAAAAATTACTCTGAAAGCAGTTTCATTGGTGGATATGCCAGTACCACCAGCGAATTTCCGATCCCCTGATATATCTCCAATCTTGCTTTTCATTCATTAGTTGATGTATACTACACCTGCACCTATGGTTGATGCTCTCTGGAGAACTGAGGTTTCATGCACATTTGTTCTTATGTGAAAAACAGTAGACCACCAATGATAAAGTATTTTTCTTTCAAATCCTGCAAATTTCATTTCTGGGTACAAGTAAGAAAATATTTAGCCAAGTATCATAAAAACTGTGTGAAACTTTAGGAACAGCAAAAAATTGGGAGGATTCAACAAGTCTGCTTTTTCTTTTATCACTTAATTCTAGAACGCAAAGAAAATATTTAAAAAACGTTTTTATTAAGAGTGCTTTCCCCCATTTTGCAGGTAGGTGCGATAAACTGCAGCAGGAGAGGGCTAAATCCTCTTTTGAACATAGAATTGTGATTTTCGTATTATATGAACTACGGAATATTTGGATTACATGAACTCTGGAAGGAAATGACATGAAAACTTAAAATAAATGCAAAAAATCAGTTTCCAGACCACCACCCCCAAAAAAGTATTTAAAAACTATTATAGAATTTAAAATCTGTTAATGCCCAATATACTTCAACTACCAAGCTCTGTAATGTATGGAATGTTAAAAAAATATGAAATGTATTTAACATTCCATGCATTATTAAAGCACACAAAAAAAGCTATTGCACAAGCAAGGAAAATGTAACATAATCTAAATCCATTTTTATTTTACACTAATTCATAAAATGTTGATTTGATGAATAAAAATGCAGAAAAATTAGTTCTTTGAAAAATTTTTTAAACATTTGCTTATGAAAAATCTAGTGGGAATGAAAACGACAACGCACAGTTTAAGCTTTGGAAGCTTCCCTCACAGTGGAATTTCTTTGATTTGAATTTTACACTGTTGGTGGTACTTCTTGCTCATTCTTTATCATTTGAAAAAAATATTTTTTTATAGCCTTTAAAAAGGAACAACTATACAGCTACTTTTTCACTGATGTTTCATTTTTGGAAAAAAAGGGGAGGAGACACAATTTTTAAAATTTATCCCCATCCCCTATATTTTTGTCAAGTTCAAAATTTCTAAAAATTTTCCATTTCAAGGTTTAAAAAGAACAGCTTCAAACAGTAATAAATATTTATAATAAAATATTTCTTTTCTTTAAAGCTATACAGACCGTTTCTATTAAAAGCTCAAAGTACATATTTTCATATATTTCAACAATGTATTTTTCAAAATCGATCAAATCAATCAATTTTTTTTTCTTTTTCTTTTTTTTTTTTTTTTCAGAAAACATGTGGTCAGTTAAGAAACCTACTAAATTTTCGAGGAAAAATACTTTTAGCAATCAGACGATCATAAATTATTATTCAACGATTATGCATGCCATACTTTTCATAGGCTAATCTCATAAAATATAAATTGACAGGCATACGATTTCAGCCACTTATGTTTAGAAAATGAAATCAGCGAAAATTAAGAGTAGGATTTTCTTTCACAACCAGTGCAAATGAGTCACTTATAATCAACTATTGTAATTCTATAATTAAAATACAAAAGCCACTTAATTTAAATCTGGAATTATACCTCCAGCGATAGATAGATTACTTATGTCTGAGGCCAGCTCACTGACTTGATGTGAAGAGGCACTAGATGATGCTCCTTGAGTACGGGATCCTCTAGGCTTTTGTCCAGGAATTTTTACTGTAGTGTGCATCAAAGGAATTTCTTTACCATGAACATCATCCATGTAATCCTAAGATTATAATAAAAATATGAGAAAAGTAAAGTAATGTAAATAAAACTGAGACATTAAAATGTCCATCCACTATAAAAAACATATAACTTACATGAAGGCTAGGATGATATGTCAATCTTCCATCACTAGTCAAAGTAACATATTTTTTTTTCCACTCTTTATTGAGAGCTTTACAACTTCTTTTATAAAGATAACCCTAAAAATCAAATTGTTAATTTGCTACTGAAAGAAATTCGACTAAATGTTTATAAAAAAATTAGTACAAGGTGATGCACATTATATCTATCAATTTTAAATAATAAAAAAAATACAGTGAATGCTTGTAGTAACTAAATATAGTTGAGAAATAACATTGCACACAGACATTTAATGCACATAATACAAACAATACAGACAACTTGAAATTAGTTCTATAAATGTCCCTCTTCTGCTTGGACGCTTGCACTGTTCATGGTGATGTGGGAAGGCTTCCATAACACATCTTAGTAAGTCCTATGAAACAGCAGAAACTTCATAAGCAGAATTGCATGCTTTAATTTATCAGTTGTTTACAAACAATGGGCGAAGATGATCTACTTCGGGTAACTCCAAAGGCATAGCCCAAAGCTGTAAATTCTGGGGAGAAGGATAGCCAAGTCAAATATTCAAAGCAAGAAATCTGACAATTTGAAACGTCTATCAAGTACAGTTACAATTGTGATTGTTGTTACATCATCCTGTTGGAATCAAACTGTATTCAACTGGTCCTGCCCTCAGTTTTAGCAATTTTCACTGTTCTACCACAGCAAACACTGAGAATCTCTGCCTCAGCCATGTGAAGGCTTCCAATGTTGCAATACACAACTCTACTGGCCAGTGTTCAATTGTATAGTAACTGACTGCATCTTAGTTCTCCGTGCATGTTAGTATGCCACATGTGCACATCTGCATATTGGCAGGGTGATCAACTCACTTTGATAAATACAAAATGTACCACCCTACATTTTATTGAGTGAACAACATATTTGGTGTACAAAAATTCCTTTGAAGACCACCTTTATTGATGATGAGTAATTTTTATTTAATTATTTATGCAAAATAGAGTGGCAATAATTAAACTTTCCAACTGGAATGGCAATAGTGATAAATTATTCTAGTACTTTCCTGTTATGTTGCATGTTTTGGTTCAGTGTAATGCTCTGTTACATAATTTAGTACAGAAATAAAATATACATAAAAATATTACAGAAGCTTTTCCAAGGATAAAAAAATTATTAAGAAGGTAGCAAGTTCATGGCAAAGATAAATTAAATACATTTACAGTTTTTTGTGAAGAATTAATTTAACTGGAATCATTGTAAAAGAAGTAAGATGGCTGCAAGTGAAAATGAAACAAGTTTGATTGAGATGTACTTCACTCCAAGAAACGGAAATTTCAAATAATGATATTATATCATCTGACTTGTGTAACATAGTAACAAGAAACGAAAACTTCAGCGATATCAAGTATTATGCTAAAACTTTATAATGGATTAAAAAATATGTCAAAGCTCAAGAGATAGAAGTCCATTGAGGCACATACTATTAAACTGCACTACTTCAAAAAAATGTTTCAGAAGCAGTGTTCTATATACAAAAGATTCTGATCAACAAAAATATAGCTTGTTACAAGATATTTTTGATATTAAATACCAAGCAGGAAAGATGTAGCTTTCCACGTTAGTAAAATAGACAACTGGCATATAGACTAATTTCATTCAAAGAACACATCCATAAAAAGAATTGCCCACCAGCGGCCGAGCGGTAAAGACGCTGAACACTGGTAGTTCAGTTCGAGGTTCGAATCCTGCGAACGGGCTGGCTACATGGGCGTTTTCATGGTTTTCCTCATGTGTAACGTGTATACGAGCCAGTTTCCTTTAGAAAGTCCTCCACAAAAGCATCCCTCCCTTTAGGCAGATAGCCCTTGTGTGCTTTGCCATAATTGAATAACCTAACCATAAAAAGAATTACAATTCCTAAATTTTGGAAAATTTGCCAGTTCAATATAAATATTTTACTAGTGCTTGGAAATCAATGCTGAGTGATGACAAAGCAGTAACAAATTTAACAGCTAGATTAATCGCTGAATCCAGAGATGAAGCAGATAACACGAGAGCAAATAGAGTTAAATTTAATGTTAAAAGAAAAAATATTTGTTTTGACTGTCAAAATATTGATCACATTGCTTGTTTTTGTAATAAAACAAACTGAGAAGATATGTAACAAACTGATGCATCAAACGCAACAAATTTGGACATTTCGCTATTCAGTATTAAAAGAATTTTTCTCAAAAATTCTACCAGCCACATTATCCACTAGATACTCTTGAGGAATATGGAATGATTGAATGAAAAGTAACCAATACTCCAATAGGACTATATTCAACAGCATCAAATGAAAAAGAAGAAAATTTTCCTTATAGAGAAACCATCTGTAATATTTTACACATATCTAACAAAACTTGTCCAGATTTAACTCTTGCTGTCAGTCTTGAAAGTAGACATGTAGAAATTTCAAGAATGAAAAATGTTGAAAATATAAAAAGTACTCTTTAATTAACTGAAAGGCACTGCATTGTTTGGGAATGCCTTATAAATGTTGAGAGAACTATTCTACTTCAAATGAAAAAATTACAAGTTTTCTGTGATGCTGATCATGCAGGTGATAAGGAAATGAGCATAAACATTACCGAACATGTGGTTTTCTATGAATGAAATCCTGTGAATTATGCTAGCAATGATTTTCTTGGGTAGTGCTTGCAGAGCATCCCAAGCCATATTTCTATAAAAGTATTACGTGTTTCATCACAGGGCCAGACTAACAATTAAACAAAAAAGACATATATATGTACGGCTCTTATTCAGAGGAGCTTAGCTTAACTGCAGAAAAATGTAACATAAATATGGAAAAATTATAAGAAGTCCTAGATTAGCATATGATAGAAAAAAGAAAACAAAGGTGAAGATAAATATCAATATACGAAAAATCTGCAAAATTGCAATACGCCTATGTGATAAAGTGTTTGTGGTTTTACATCTACTATACATTACAGGTGATTTTACGTCTATTATATATTTCATAATCAAAAACAAATCACTATCAAACATATTTTTAGTAAATACATCAACAGTAACTGTCACAGGACCTGCAAAGAAAAATTCAAAATCATAAAAAAAAATCATCATACAAAAGAAAATGGCATAAAATCCGAAAGAGAAAATAGTTGGCGTACATTAATAACAGTAAACTGTTATTTATGAAAAAATCCCCCCTTCCCATTACGACAACATTTACAGAAGGCTATGAAGCTTGGAAAAATGTTAAAGTAAGAGTTAAAGAACATGAATGTTCAACAGAACACATGAACTCCATTAATGATATTCATAGCAGGAAATTCTAGACACAGTCGTATACTGGAACAAATCCCGGAACACTATTTCAAAGAAAAAAATATATCGAGAAAGGTGTTTCATAAGAGTGATTGAAAATACAAAATTTGGGAAACATTCACTTAATTTCATGGCAATAATGAATGTTTCAAATTATCTCAGTAATCTAGGGGAACTACATTGTAGCACTCAAGTTTCTGGCTGAAATGGATGAATTTATAGCCCCTAATATTAAAAAAAAGGGGGAGCTCAGAAGGAAAAGGACATGTAAATTATTTCTGATCTATAATGTGATGAATTAACTTAAATTATTGGTTAAAAATATATGAGCATTTTTCCAACTGAAGTTAAGAAGTCGAAGTACTATGCCATAATCATAGTTTCCATTCCTCATATAGCATATGTAAATTGCTATCATATGCTATTTGCAACATAACTGTTTGAAATTAATGAATTTCTTAACTTATTTTAATAACTTCAGACGAATGGAAATAAATATATTTCACAGAGAAAATCTTAATTAACAAAGAACCTATTTACTTAGCCTTCTAAACATATTAAAAAAAAAATTTGTATGTTTTATCACACTAAAAACATATGTAAAACATCACTGTTGCCACAAAAGATCTACATTATAATGAACATATTAAATTATAGTGCATTAATTGAGTTTGTGCATGTTCCATAATATTCTCTACTCAGTTTAGAGATTCCGTCGATGAGGAACTTGTCTTCTGACCCTAGTGGTTATGGGTCTGCTTATTGTACAGGATTCACTCGGAGGCTCAACTATCCTTGATGTATCAATCTGACCTTCCAGAGCTGTTGGTGGTGGGGAGAATCTTCTATGATCTGCATCTTGATCTGGATTTAACAAGACTTCAGGCTGAAAATGCTGAGGTAGCTCTGAGGGACGAGTTACTTCTAAAGGTACACTTGGCACTTTGTCAATTTGAGAGCGTCAGTGACTTGACGATATAACCGACTAGCTATAAGTGCTCCAAGCAACTCTAATCTAAGAATAGTTACTTCTTTAGCAGGTGCTACTCTTGATTTACATAATACCATTTCCTACTGAAATTTTGCCATCAAAATATGCACATAAGAAAATGCATGCCGCACAAGATATTAGCATCACTAAAACAATGTAGAGTGATAGAGCATTCATCAAAGGGTCCCCATCACAAGTCTTCTTGAAGTTTTACAATAATTCAAGAAATGTAGTCTTTTGAGGCCTGAAATTCTCTTTCTATACCTCGTGGAAGATTTTCATCCCAGGAAAGTTTCATCTTCCATGTTTTTTGCAGAACGAGTTTTGGAATTAACGTAGTTGGACTAGTAAATCCGATAGGGTCAAACATCATCTGTGAAACTGACAGTAGAGATCTTTTCGTGTGGGCACTCTCAGAAAATGTCAAAGGGGTTAAATTGCAATAAATTTCATCATTATCAGTGTCCCATGACAGTTCCAGAATTGGAATGATCTTCTGATAGGAAGTCACGCTTCTCCCTTTGAATGGTACAGCAGTCCAACTAAAGTCAAAACCTCCTGAAAACATTAAGAGTTTGGGACTCTTCTCAGAAGACTACTTCCTGTTTGGTTTTAAAACTAGCCATTGTTGTTGACATAAAAGGATTTCTTCAGTCTAATTACTGTTCCTCCTAAACCTTGCGCAGCATTATCCAAATGGTATGAAATCATTGCTTCCAACAGGAATGGACTCGAAGAAATGCTGAACACGACACGATAGTGTCTGCAGGTAACAATTTTGGTTTGATTTGAATCTTTCTACCACAGGAATTTTAAAAAGTCTGTCTCTAGCACACAAATCGCTTTGAAAGAAAGCTTTACTCATATTGGCAGTAACACCAACTGCATGTTGCCGGAATTGCATCAAAAGTTTTGGAAGCATTTCTACTAACTTCGGTCTTTTTTCAAGCCAAGCATTCAAGGAATTCCCATTTTCATCATTCAAGGATGCATTGAATACAGGTCGCACTTTTGCAGTCAGACTGGAATCCTTGATTAACGCTTGATGAGATAAATAGTGACCAGTATCACTATTATTCGGAGCTATTTAAATTATACCTTCCTCATGCCAGCCTTTAATAATACCATTATATTCTCTGAAATATCCCATCTTTGCAGTCTTCATGTATTGGTGAAAAGTCTTTTTTTCGCTTTATTTTTATTATCTCCCAAGAATCCAATTACTATCCTTCCAAGGACCATACCTATTGCCCTCGATTACTTTAATGTTTTCTAGAAAAAATCTGATCGTTTCAGTGTCTAAATTCTCCTTCACTTCTGCCGATCTTTTATGGCAATTGTCTCTAAATTCCACAGTTCTGTGAGATACAAATAGCAAGGTCTGATCATATCAAGCAAGGTATTATGATTTTGCACCGGGCCTTGTAGGGTCCAACACAATTTTGTTTCAATGGCAATGGGGTCAACTGGAATGATATTATTTGTCAACTGCCCGGAATAGTCGTCTCCTATTAACAATCTGATATCTGGTGCATTTCTAGCAGAATTACTGAATTCGATTTTACGTCCTCAAAGTGAGGAACATATATGTTCAGGTTTCACTCTAGGAATGTATCCACAAATGTTGTATTTATCTAAAACGGATACTTTGTATTTGAATTTATTTTCAATCCCTTGTACTTCGATATAAAAAATACCATGGACCTAAAAATCAGTTTCAACTCTGCCAAACAGATTGTGGTTCAAAGTTTCTTGATATAATGGGTCTAAATCTAGTCTCTTTATTATGTCTTTCCATAAGTAAGATCTTCGTGACAAACCGTCAAAAAGCATTCTCACAATTTCTGTTTTTCCATTATGAGCAATCTTCACCCTGTTTGCAGTTTTTGGTTAGACAATAAAGACTCACTTGTTTCGTTAGCTACTTTCTTTTTGGAAGTTCTAGAACCTTCTAGTTCTCTGCACATTACCGTTACATGACATTTGTTGCAAAACAGGCATTTCACAGAACTTTTACATTTTTCAGCAGCATGCCCAATTTAAATTTTTCTTATCTTCCAATGAAAGGCCGTGCAGCTTAAAACACTCGTAGGGATTATTTGTTTCCCTGTCACACGAAACACAAACATTAAGCTGTTTCTTCTTTGAATCTCCAGCATGAATACAAGCTGTTCTGGCTGGAACCACGTCAACTTTGTCTGGAGCAGAAGAACTTGCACAGGCCAACTGAAAATGCTCTTCACATTCAACTTCAAAATGGAGAAAATGCAATAAATTTTCCAAATTTTCAGTGCGTGCAACACTTTTCTTATGCTGGCGAGATCACTCCCATGCCCTCAGAATTTCTTCAGTAGGGTTCTCTACAAGGGGATACAGCATCGCTGCATAAATCTCACTTTTTATCCCAACTTCTCCAAAGCTCTGAGTGGCATCTCTTAACTTATCATATAAGTTGGATAGAGTCATATTTCCTTTTTTTCCAGCTTGAGCCAAAACCAACTTTAATAATTCACGAACAAATATTTCTACCATTAATTTGTCGTGCGCAAATCGAGATTTTAGCTGCTTGATAGCTTCTTTATAATTCACACCTGAGGGAGGATAACTATCTATGAGCTCTTTCACTGGGAATTGAACGACAGTTGCCTGCAATAGGTGCCAAAATTTACCATCGTCATCTATATTTACATCTTTGTAGATCTTCTTAAACTGTCCCTAAAATCATAACCAATTTCGGGTCTCCCCATTGAATTTAAAGTTCTTCGTGGAATTTTCTAAAGTTCCAAGTGTAATTATAGGAGTAGAATTCAACATTTTATTTTCTACTTTTGTTCCTAAAATGATATATTTATCACGATATGTTTCATTTGTGTCAAAATAAGCCAAATATTCACTTTCGTTTCCACTTTCCAACAAAAATTTAGAAATCTGTGATTGAAATTCATCTAATGTTGAATAATCTCTTGAATTTACCTTCTAATTGCAAGCTCAATATATGGGAGTTGATTAATCTCAATGTCAGACTTTAGAATTTCCACATCTAAAGCATTGGCAGTAATCATAAACGACTGCCTTAGAGGCTTACACTTTCGTAATAGAATTTGCATGATTCTAAATTCAGTATGTTTAAGGATATAATCAAATGAATCATAAACTCACTTCATAAATTCCAATACGAAATGGATATTTCATTTTCTTCAAATAGCCATTCCGTTCTGTCGCGAATGCCTGTTGTTTGAAATTAATCAATTTCTTAAATTGTTTTAATAACTTCAGAAGAATGGAAATATATTTCACAGAGAAAACCTTTTTAATTAACAATGAACCTATTTATTTAGCATGCTAAGCATATAAAAACAACAATGTGTGCGTTATCACGCTCAAAGCATATGTAAAACAAAACATCGCTATTGCCACAAAAGATCTACATTATAATGAACATATTAAATTACACAGTGTATTAATTGAGTTCGTGCATATTTCTTAACAATAACAGTCAATGTGAGCATTTCTTTGGCCTTCTTTCTATATACTTGCATACTGGTGCAGCACTAGAAATTGCAGTATTGGATCAGCTAATTTGTTAAATGCAAAATTTTAAGACTACAGAAATCTAAGATACAGTAACACAGCAAACTCCTATGGACACTTGTCTGGTTATATATATTTTTCATTTTATATTAGAAATTATTCCCAGTAAAAATTTTAGTCATTATTTCAGATTTCATTACAAGCAACGTTATAAATGGGGCAACAATTTAAATTTTGTTAACACCTCACCAGAGGCTTTTATCAGGAACTGGTCATACGTGAATCACAGAATATACAGCTGAAAGAAATAATCCTTTTCTGATTTTCATGCTTAAAATTAGAAGGTGGTAACATCATTTAAAACAACTTCATTATTGCATACTGTTTCATTAAATGTTCACAAATCAACATTAGCTCCATTGAGATTTAATTACCATGTTTGTTTGCTTAATTAATTATAGCAAAAAATGCAATGCCTCCCTAGGAAGAAATGGAAACTGAGTAACATTTTCTTTCCATATGGGAAAAACTAAGAAAGTGCTCACGAAGTAGCCTGCTCACCAGTCCTAGATCAAACTACCAGCATTCTGTCCTTTCATCCCTCCCCTTGGCTACCAACTGATGCCAACAAATGGAATATAAAATATCAATAATCAAACAAATGTATATTTGAAAGTTTATGCCACAAAGAGATATATAAGTTAAAAAAATAGTGTACATACCTGTCTTAGAGGAATAACACGGCCACTTCCAACTTCCCCATTTTTGTTTTTCTTATCATCCTCACCTTTTTTCAAAGGCTATAAAAATTAGTAATACAAATGTAACACTTTGAAAATCAGAGTGCAAAAAATCAAGACTTTGTTTAAAAAAATTCAAACAAATTGGCCTTTTTTTTAAACTTAAATCACATTTTTTCACACCAACATTATCTTACCACATGGCCACATAAACTGGTAGTTTTCAAAGTAATTAAATTTCTAATTAGATAATGATATTAAAAAGCACAATCCATATTTTTAAACGTAATTTAATATAAGAATCAGAAACAATATAAATTATACATAATTCCATTAATTACCAGCATAAAATATAAAGAAATATCTTGGCAGCCTGCAGCATTAGTAAGCTTCAAAGTCATGATGATCACTAACAACTTACACATACATATATACAGTACAAAGTCCGAGATCCGGATGATGAAGATGATAGCTGCGAATTTGAAGGTTTTCTGATATCGCAAACTACAGGTGAAATTTTCCAATTAATGGACTTTGTAAAGAAATGTAGAGAAGCACTAATAAATGAAGATGAGCAAAAGATTTTCATTAAGGATGACAATACCACAATCATCATTCAATTAAAATGGATGACAAAATTTGTAGTATGGGTCTAGATCCAAAAAATAGCGCTACTGATAGTGAAGAAAGTGAAAGAGATTTTATTAAAAACGAAAAAATTTCGATTGACAAGTTAATCGGAATTCTCAACTCAGCAATTACAGGACTTGAACAGTGGAACTTTGTAACTGAACAAGAAATTATGTCTCTATAGAATTAAGAAGAAAGTATCAGCACAAAAAGCGAAACAACTTAAACAACTTACACTGAAGGAAACGTTTAATAAACAAATATTAAGCCTTTTTTTTTTGTAAATTTTCATGCCTTTTAGATCATAAATGCTTCATTTTTTCCATAAATCAAGATTTCACATTTTTAATTTTATAATTTCTGCATGCCACTTTACCAGATTTAAACTGATGATCTAATATCCAGAAAAATCCCAAATCCGGAATTGCCTGTCCGGATCTCGGACGTTGTACTGTACTAAAAAAAAGTTGTATTGTACTAAAAAAAGTATTTGCTGATTTCACAGGAGATCAATGCCATCGTATGGTAGACATACATACTAAAAAGAAGTACTCGTTGATTTTACAGGAATGTATGGCAGCATTTATCGCCAGATAATGAAATGATAACTGAATAAAAATAAATGTGAAATTGCTCTTTGATTTATAAGAAACTGCCCTCCCTAGATTTGAAATGAAAACAATTTTCAATTGCAGTATCAACTGAAAATGATGCCAAGCATTCTTCTAAGAAAGTGGTATTTTACTTTTCACTCAAATTTGGAATAAATATACAGAAACCATACAGAGATTCAGTATGAAAAATTGCCAGAAAAAGAAATGCCTTAGCACCAACAACTGGTTTTCTTCTCAAAAAAATCACATTTCTGACTGCAATGAGCTTTATATACTATTAGTCAGAAGAACTTAAATTTAAACAAGTTTTTTATAAAGCAGCAATTTACACTTCTAGACGTTAATTTTTTTTTGTATTTATTTTTTTCCCCCTGTTAGAATTTCATTACCTAAAAGAGACCCTTTTGGGGGGAGATATGGCACATAAACATAGCAGCATTTTTTCCTTGGCACTTCAATTGCCACTAACACCTCCATGTACCAAAAGGGAAAATATATAGATATATATGCAAATAAATAGAGTAAATATAATCATATGAATGACATTTATATCTGCAATCTACATACTTTTCCAAAACAGTTTATGACATTATATCTGTTTTATATGAATTTGCAATCAGCATTGAAATTCTTTTTCGTTTATAAGGGCTGCCTTTTTAATCCCTAGCTGATTTTTCAACTGGTTGTGTACAATTTTGAAGTTTAAAAATATTCTTCCAATCCCTGCTGAGGGAGCTCTTTCTGTACTTAATACAGAAAGATGTCGCACAAAAATATATGCATCCAGAAAAAATTCAGCCACAACATACAAATGTGGTTTAGCAAGTTGTGCAAATGATTAATCTGCAGCACCAGTCAGCATTGTGGAGTGATATAACCCACGTCTGAAGTGTGCAGCTGGTAGAATGTAAAAAGGCAGGTGCAACGAGCGATGAGAATTTACAGCCATGCTGAAAGCTTGGATACAAGACATTGTAACAAAAGATGCCTTTAAGATATACTCGAGAGTGATATAAACAGCTGTCAGACTTTGAGATGGCCTCGCATCATACGGCTAAAAGAGGCCAGTTGGTCAAACAGCCAGATCAGCTGGTATATTGGTTGAAGCAATATGGTTGTCGTAACCAGCGGCACAGCGAAGGGACAGTCAGCTGTCGTTGTGCGTCGGGACATCCCTGGGCCACCAATGTGCCAGATGATAGCACAATCAGAATTGCCATGTATGCTATCACTGATTAAACACCATTTGCCAATACAAATGAATCCAGGGATACGATTTACAGAAAACTATGTGATGGTCGGATCAGATATCGACATCCATTAAGAAGCCTCCCTTTGACAGTCCACCATAAGCAGTGTTGCCTTGCATGGTGCCACTCTCGCTCCAGCTGGACAGTGTTCAATTGGAGAGATGTGATCTTCAGTGATGAATCATATTTTTTTCTCTCAATGCTGATGGCTGCCACATACGTGTCTGGAGATGTAGAGGAGAGCGCTCTAGTGTAACATTTGTTACTGAGCTGCACACAGACAGAACACAGGGTGTAACAGTCTGGGAAGTGATCAGCTGTGACAGCCGTTCATCATTAGTCATGCTGCAAGGTACTCCACCTGCTTGTAGGCACATTGATGATATTTTATAGCCTATTGTACTGCCTATGCTAGTAGGTCATTCAGATTCTGTTTTCCAGCAAGACAATTCTCAGGCACATACAGCACAACTTTCCCAATGTCTTCACCATGTTAATGTCCTCATCTGGCCTGCCAGGTCTCCAGATCTGTCTCCTATAAAACACGTTTGGGATATATTGAGCAGGCAAATTCAGCTGTGAACAAATATGTCCCAGCTTGCGACCAGTTGCTCCATTTATGGCACAATGTACTGCAAAGGGAAACTGGCAACTTAACAGACTCCATGTCTAATCGAGTATCGACTTCTATAGCTGTCAGGGGTGGCTTCACTACCTACTGGTTTTCACATTCTTTGTACTTGTAAATAAAACACTTTTTTCACACCAGCTCTTCATCATTTGTTTATCTACTCAAACACTATACTACTGCCAAGTTTCGGAATTAAATTAGTTCTTTCTTGGTGTATATATATATTTTTTGCAACAGAATGCCTATAGGGGGACTGCAATGATATACAGTGCCCTATAAGCATTCTTTCTCCAGTGCTAGTGATTTCTACTGCGTAAGCATGGTCACCTAGTCATTTTCAAAAAGGGTTTTGCAAAATCATAAATTTTAATGTAATACTGAACAAAGCAGAGTCTGCATATTTTTCTTTTACTAATTCCAATGCCTGCTGCTTTTCAGTTGATATCAAGGTTTTGTATTTTGGTAATAAAATCTACATTAAAAATATGCTGGTGCTTGTTCATGTCATGTTTTCTATAATTTTATGTTTATAAGATTTTTTAAGCTATTTCCAAACTTTAACAACTTCAGCAATGCTGCAATTCTTCTTCTGGATTTTATCCAAAGTGACTGAAACTGGCAAGAAAATTTCTACATTTTTTTTTTCCACTACCACATTAAAAATCTTTTATCAAATATTCTAATCAATTCCACCTTAGTTCTCTTCTAAAATTTACACAGAACTTCGTCATTTTTTTATACAACTTTCAAGGGAGTCACACACTAAGTTACAAAATACTTCAAATGTTATATTTCAACCAACTCATTAAATTTGGATTAGACATGCTGGTGATTTCAAAATTATTTTATGAGTCGAATATCACGTTCATGTCATGGATAACACACATTTAAAAGAACTTGAAATAAAAATACAAGAAAAATCATATCTGAACTTACAGGAAACAGGTTTGAACGCCGTCGAGTTTTACGAGAAGTGGTAGGAGTAGAACATGGTGTTGGAAGATCTTTACATTCTTTTGGTGGGGCTATGGTCGAAGAAACCAGGACTTCAATTCCAAGATTTCGCTCTTTCTCTTTAGGTTCCCTTACAGATACAACATTGCTATCAACTCTATCCTATAAAACGAAGTTAAAATATACATGCATTTTAGGAAATTTATATTGAATACAAACAAAGAACAATAAACATAATTCTTAAAGTGCCACATACAGGCTTTTTCCAGAAAATTTAAAGATCTTATTAATAGGAATACACCAGTGTCAAAGTCCTGTACATTTGCCTGACAGACAGTGTATTTGTGTTAACACAGTATTAGCACCAGGTAAAGACCTCATTTAAACTAAGTTTTGTCATAACTGGCACTTCATCAAACATACCATTCCAGGGGAAATAATATGCCTTAATTTGGCATAGTAACATATATTCCAAGTTCACCTTGTGAGGAAATACTAGATTTTATCAGTATAAAAATTTATAATAGGAATTTATTCCAATAGTATGTCACATATATTGTGCACTTTTATCATCATTTCTTCTGCTTCTAATAAATATTATGAAAAGTGTATTTTAGCATAGTTCATGAGACCATTCTTTCGTCTGCTTCTAATATGTACACTATGAAAAATGTAGAGTAGTTCATGAGACTTACACAGCTGATACTGGACTGGAAGGGGTACACAGAAATGGTGTAAAATGCACGAAATACAACACTAAAATGAGGAAAAAGAATTAAAACATTTAGAAACAATCCCAGGCGGCATGCTGTAGTAAATTTAATGCAAGAACACATGGTCACAAATTTTGTATGTGAATAAATTTACCAACATTACATGCAAATCATAGTATCTCTTGTATAATGTAACATGAAATGCCTCAAGAATACAAAGATCCCTGAAAAAATAAGATTACAGGGGCAGGTGCACTTAACAATGAGCTAAATGGTAAATGTCGATGATTTTGGCAACTAATTTTTGTTGCCAAATATGCCAACAAAATCGCCAAATTTGGCAACTTTTTCATGATATTTTAGTTTGATCCCTATATAACTGTAACCGGTCCAATTCATATGTAACTGTATCCAGCCCTATGCTCCAGCAACTTTGAGAAATCAAAGGTACTGGATATTACTTAGCGGCTCGGGGGGGGATTATATAAGATCAGAAAAAGCATCAGTTTCAGTTCACGGTGGAGTTCAGAATTTAACTCAGAGTACTGACAGAGCACTGTGGGAACTTATGCAGTGATTCTTTTTATATTGTATTTAACTTTCTTAATAATTTGAAGTGGTAACTACTGATTGTGCTCTGACACACTGAGAGAAACTGTATGAGTACTTTCATGAAAAGATCCTGAACTGCAAAGTATTTCTCTTGAGGAAAATAAATTTTATCAAACTATCGTTGGTTCTGTCAATTATTCATTACAAACCCAATCCATTACGAACAATCATCAATCCATTACGAACAATCATCAATCCATTACGAATCTGTACGCACATAACAATATGCATTTTTAAAATCACTGTTTGTATAAAAGATACAAATATACAAAACTACCAAATGTGAATTTTGTAAGGAATTAAGGGCTTTCTTCCCATGTGCTCCTGCATTCCTTTCTGTTAATTCCAGAAATTCTGAGTCTGACTCCAGGCGCGAGCACAGCGTTTTTTTTTTTTTTTTTAAAGTTTCTTGTTCCGAAATTTGCAATGCTTCTATATCCAGTGCTGAAATTATAAATACAGAATGATAATTCATCCCCAACTAGGGCTGGTTGACACATCTAAATAAAGATACAAAAAATGTTTTGCAAACAAGTTTAAAATGTAGTCATAAATTTAGTATCTTCTAGAAATAATCTCAAGAAGTACAGTTGCAAATTTAACATAACTCATAAGTTAAATTTTCAGATGATTGCTCTGAAACATTATGTAAGAAACCAAGTAACAGCATGAGAACAACAGGAAAAGCAAGAAATGGGACTTCCTTGGGTATGTTCTTCCATGACAGTATATAAAATTTTACACATACTTTATCAATTTTTGCTTCAAGTTTAAACAATATACTTAATGTTTCAAATGAAATTTTAGCATATTTCAAGATTTAAAATATATTTTAAGTAAAACTGCAGATTAAACTTTGAGACACAAAATTTATATATCAGTAAAGACATAAAGTAAGAAATTTAGAACCAATTTTACAAACATTGATTAAATTCCTTTCTGCATTTATTGGATTTTATGAAATTTGATACTTATGAATTTCAAATTTTGGTCTTTGTAAAATTGGTAATTGGTTCTAAATTTCTTACTTTGTGTCTTTACCGATATTTTTCAGCAGCTTAATGTGTGAAAATACTAGATACAA
>KK112855.1:427666-461536 GCA_000611955.2 Stegodyphus mimosarum
ATATATATATTAATTTTCAAACAGTGTTCACACATTTTCGTAATGATTTTGATTTTCTCCATTAATTTAAATATTAATTTTAAACTACAAACGTGACTGCCATAAATTTGGAAAAAGGTTTAATTACCGCCTGCAGCATTAAAAATACTCTTCTATTTAAAATGTTGCTGAAAAAGAAACAATGGATCGAAGGCTATATTTTTGTGCAGTCCGAAGAGAAATACTTTTATTCAGTCATTAAAGAAAAAGAAGAAAAGCATGGTTTCAATATTTCTACATGTAAAATAAGTGACATTATTAGTATGAAAGGAAAGAAATGTCAATCTCACTGGGAAAAAGGGAAAAAATGCATGCCCAAGAAAGCTACTTACAACTATTATTAAATCTAAAGTTGCATCTCATGTTTTAAAGAAAAATCCAGCCCCAAACACGATAGTATTATTTTATAAATATAATTTTAAGTTTAAATTTTTTGACAACTTTAATATTTTCTTGTATTGAAAAATGATTAAGTTACAGAATGATCTGGCATCTAGAATGATATTGTTCTGAGAGTTTTTCGAGAATGCGGTAAGGCATGTTACGATTAATCTTACTTAATAAAGATTTCTCTGTAATATTACTATTATGTGTTTTTATTAGAAATATATGGTTTGTAGAAAATATTCTTCCAATTTATATGCCTACTTCATATCTGCAAAACAGCTTATGCAAAATCTTTAAATATCTATGCAGGAACTGTGAACAAAATTATAAAATCTGATTTAAAGCTAATTAACAGAAAAATAACATGATGTTCATCGCCCAATGCCAGAACATGTTTCTCAATGTAAGACTATGTGCACGTTGCTGTATGAAAATTATATTGCAGGTGAAAAATGCAAATGTACAGTTACAACTGATGAGGCTTGAATCCACTTATCTGGTTGCAACACAAAAAGATCAATTTACTACCGAAAAAGAGGAGAAAAAGACTTAATATTATGGTTCAGAGAAAACAAGGAACGTTTTTATGGTTATTACTGGATTCTTATTACAAAAAACTTAAAACAAGGAAAGTAGAAATAAATGTCAAAATTAACCCAGATTACTATCAGAAATATGTTTTAAGACTTATTTCTAAAGAAGGAATTCCATCTCTTTATCCAAACAATCTTCAGTGTTAAGTTACATCAGGATAAGGCTCCAAGCCATATCTCTAAATCCACTGCTCTATTTTTTGAAAAAATGAGAAATGAAACCCGAATTGAAGCTATTCCCTTTAAATGCATCCCACCCAAGTCCCTTGATGTATCTCCTATGGATTACTGTGCATTTGGACTTTTAAAACAAGTCCTTTATAAGCTGCATCCCAAACTGGACTCCGGAAGACTGCGAAGGAAGAATGGAATAAAATCAACCTTGACGTTCAAGAAAAGGACTTTTATCTTGGAAATCAAGCTGTAATATGATAGTTCAACAAAAGGGCTATCAGACTTAACATATTCGAAAATAAAATTCTAGGGTTTGTTTATATATAAATCTTTAAAAAATTGTTACAAAAATGTACAAACACCCTCTGTGTGTGTCTATATATATTATTGCAAATTCTCGGGAAAAGGCTAACATTTCATGAGGTATTAGCCCTTCTAGATAAAATAACAATTATTGAGATTTGATCACATTTTGTCCCTCTCATCTATTTGAATGAAATTCTATCCAATATAATCCAAAGTGTTGAAACAAAATAACGTTTGTATAATACGAGTTCAGAAACAGAACATTTACATCACATATTTTTAAAGGAAAAAAGATTCTGAAACATGTTTCCTCTACAAAATCAAAAACAGTGTTCTAACTTCAAAGCATTACAGAATCACAGTTGCCACACACCAAAAAGAAATATATTGAAGAATTACAGGAGAGCTATTGCCGCACAACAAACGAAATATAGTTACAAAAAAATGAGTTATGTGAGTTATAGTTACAAAAACTTTACACAATAATAAAACAAAAACACACATTCAAAAAATAAACATTAATAATAAAAAATAGTAATAATAAAATTCTTATTTCAAAATAAACAAGTAAAAATATTACTTTGATTACGCACCATCCTCCCCCTAAACGACTCAAAAACATAAGTTATCCTATTAAAAAGGTCTAGTACATTAGGTTTCTTAACTCCTTCCTTTTCACTCCCATCAAAATGACGGGGTGAGGTTTTGCCCTCTACTTCTCATACCCGTGATTTTTCCGGGCCGGAGAGTTCAAAACCAACGTGCTAAAAGGATTAAAACCTATTCATTTCTTTTTCCCGGAAAAAGTTTTATTTCTCAATTTACACGCCAGATGGCAGTACTAGAATAATACTTTATGCAATTAGAGATAGATAGTTTATTTTAAACTAGATGACAGCACTAATCAAACGTGTGTTTATGATAATTGTTTTGTAATTTTATCGTTAGCTCAGTCACTTAGTTAGTCTCATTGTGAATGCACGTGGTTTCTGTTCTGTGATCAAATATACTTATATTTTTATTCTGTACATTATGGAGTCACAGTCAGATAGTGAACTGGATTCCGATTTTAATATAAATGGATCTGAAAGTGATTCTGAAATAACTGATTTTTATGAAAGTTCGGTTAGTGAATCTGAGAGCAGTGATGATGGATCTGTACTATTGCCTGGACGAGCGTGGATTAAAATTGTGTCTATTTCAGCAGATCATACACCCCCACGTTTTAAATTTTGGGGAATACCAAAGGTAAATATAAATTTTGATCCAAGTTCTAATGTCTTACAATATTTTAAGTATTTTGTGAATGACAATTTAGGGATCTCATCGTTTCGGAAGCAAACAGATATGCCGAACAATGCCAAAATTCTCCAGGATTCCACCTATCCAAAAATAGAAAACAAAAAAAACGAGATACGAAAATGTATTGGAGCAAAAAACATTCAATTTCAACTCCTTTTTTCAGAAGCATAATGCCTTGTAATAGATTTTACGAAATACACAAGTTTCTGCATTTTGTAGATAATGAAGCTTTTGATTGTAACACACATCCAAGTCCCAAGCTGCATAAAATCTGGCCAGTGTTACAGCACCTGAATGAATTGTTTCAAAGAGCTGTAACTCCTGGCCATGATATTGTTATTGATGAAACCCTCATGCTTTTCAAAGGTCGTTTAGGATGGCGGCAATATACGCCAAAAAACGAGATCCAGTTTTGGAGTAAAATTGTATTTGTTACGTGAATCAAGTTCAGGATATATGGTCACAAATTATATATACTGGAAAAGGTACGGTTTTTGATGCAAAATATAAAGATTTGCCCCAATGAATTCAAGTTGTGATGTCACTTATCAAGCCCCTGCTAAAACAAGGATATTGTCTGATAACAGACAATTTTTATACCTCCCCAGAATTGGCAGACACTTATGGAACTGTAAAACTAAACCGAAAAGATATGCCTCAAGAATTAGTAAAAAAGAGAATCGCAAAAGGTGAAAATGTTGCTTTTCGTTGAGGTAAAGTTCTTGCCATGAAGTGGAAAGATAAGAAAGATGTTACCATGTTATCTACAGTTCACGCAAAAGACATGGTAGATGTACAGCGTCATAACAAAGTTGTCAAAAAACCTACAATTGTCACAGATTACAATAAAAATATGGGAGTGGTAGATATTGTAGACCAGTATCTTGAAGATTATTCTATTGCTCGAAAAAGAGGAAAGGAATATTATAATAAAACATTTTTTCATTCGTTAGACCAAACTATTTTGAACTCGCATCTTATTTACAAAAAACAAGGTGAAAAAAATCCCATTTGATGTTTCATTTATCTTTAGCAGATGAACTCACTGAAATATATCAGTCATCAGATACCATTTCAAAAAGAGGCCGGCCAAGCTTGAAGGATAACCCAAACCGTTTGATTGAAAGACATTTTATTTCATTTTATTAGACAGATACAGACTGATAAGAAACGGCAACCATCAAGAGAATGCAAAGTTTCTTGTTCCAGAAGAGATGAAAACAATAAGAGATGTAGGAAGGAAACTCTGTACTGCTGTGCAGATTGTGACACTGGACTTTGCATATCACGCTTTGAAATTTATCACACAAGAAAAAATTACTAAGCTTTGTTTATATTATGTGTAAGTTTAATAAAATTCTCTTTTAATGTTTAAAATAGATATTTCTTAAATTTTGATGGCTTACTGGAAAAACAACATTCAGTCAAAATAACCCTGAATGTTGGGCTTAAAAATTTTTTTTTTTTTAAAATTTCAAGCTAAAAATAATCCAAAAATTAAAAATGAATGCATATATTGTACATACATTCTTTTTTATACAATTTTCTTCAATAAAAAAACAGGCACTTTTATGACCATTTTCTTGAAAATTATCCAATCGTTAAGGGGTTAACAAGTTGCCCTGATGATGTAAATTTCTGTTTCATAAGTTCTATGTTGGTCTGAACGTTTTTCTTATCGTCGTTAATCTTAGGCTCTTTAACTAAATTATTTTTTCTATTTGTATCTCTAATGGATAAATACGCTGAACGGGCATTATGAAAATTCCGGGCTGAGTTTTTAATTTAACTGTTCAAGCTTTCAAGCAGCTTTTGAAATTATCCCCTATTAAGATTACCTCCCCAATTTCAGGCAACCGAGCTACTTTATTTTGTGGTTGTTTCATTATTAATTGCCCCTATTTTTTTTTTTTTTTTTTGAAATGGTTCCTTAAGTCGTTATGAAGTTTTGTGCAATATTTAATTATTCTCAGAAAATGTTGAGAGTCAATTTTATCTAAATCCGTTATATCCGAATTACGACTTTCAATTAAAAACATTGATAGAGTTAAAGGGATGTCATCTTCAGAGCTCTCCGAAATATATGTTAAGGGTTGAGAATTTATTACCGACTCACAATCGCTAATTAAGCTTTCCAATTCTTCATAAGATAAAACCAGTTTTCCCAAAGAGTGTCTCAAAAGTTCCTTAACCAAGTAACCTAGCTGTTCCTAACAACCTCCCCACCAAGAGGCTGATGGTGGATTGAATTTCCATACCGTTCTATTTATTTTTGCCTCATTCTCTATTACGTTTCAGTTAAGTTTAGATATTTCATTAAAAGCCCCTTGGAAGAGTCCTATTGTCAGAATAAATGGTTCGTGGTCTGCCTTGTTTGGCTATGAATTGTCTTAAAGCCAAAAGAAAATATTCTGTTGACAACGATGTCACCAGTTTTAGATGGATAGCTCTCTACACAATGCATGTGAACAGTGCCATCCAAACTTTCTTACCATCTTTCAGAAACAATGGTCCACCTAAATTTACTATCAAAATTTCAAAAGCCCTGTAACCTCTCACACGATCTTCAGGAAGAGGAGTTACTTCACAAAACATCGGTTTCAATTTATATCGTTGACATATTACACACCTTTCTAACAAATTAAATACAGTTTTACGTTGTTTCAGTATCCAGAATCTTCCTTAAAAATGACAGAAGCATTTGAGTTCCAACATGACATGCTTCTGATGAACTGACTCAATTAACAATGCAGTAAAGATACATTTACTCGGTAACAAAATTGGTGTTAAAAATTCAGAATTATCTTTGAGTTCCAATATTCTCATTTTAACTCTAATAATTTTTTCATTATCAATGAATACATCAAGTAGGTTAAGTGCTCCAATGTCAGGGAAATTTGAGCTTTGAACCAAGTGAATTAAAACTTGTTTCAGAATTTACAATTTCAGTAACAGTTAGTTCAGATTCTTTACGCAAATTTAAATTCTTCCTACAGTTAGAAATAAAACCTACCATTCAACCATTTACACAAATCATTTTCTCATAATCAGAAACTTTCTGCATACCAAGGAGTGGTATTTTCTGAAAAGTTACTGAGTTTTATCTTCGTCTGGCTGACAGACAATATTGGCAGGCCAAAATTCAGAGCTTTCTCTTACCCAGAGAGGCCCCTTATACCACTTCGAGTTCAGCACTTGATTAGCAGAACAACCCCGAAATAATACATCTGGAGGGTTCATATTACCGTGGACATACCTCCATGATTCCAGTTTCGTCAACGTAGTAATTTCTTTAACATGAGTCATTACACAGCTTGACCAATTACCAGGATTTCTGATTCACAATAATGCGACTGTACCACACCATAAAGTTCGATTCATATCAAAAACATTGAGAGCTTTACAAACAGAATATAATAATCGGGATCCAATGCAACAGGACATTAATTCCAATTTGGAATCGTCAAGTTCTTAATAGCAGCCACTCCATATTTTGCTCTTAAGAGAGTGGTTTTTTACACTACATGAATCAACACTTCAAGCGAAAATACATCCTGCATAAGCATATTTGCATGCATCCACAAAACATGCAATTCGACTGTTGCAAAGGTTCCAATGAATCGGGTTAATTGACACATTTTTCAACAAAAGTATACCAAATAACCACACAAAACATTTACTTACAAAATCACGAGGCAATACCTCGTCCGAAGAAAATTTCATTTTCCATGTTTCTTGTAATAAAAGTTTTGGGAGCAAAGTTATTGGGGTAAGTATTCCAATTGGATCAAAAATTGATTCTACAATAGACAGAATCAGTCTCTTAGTTACCTTAGTATCACTATCAGTAGTTATCATATTTACATTCATATTGCATCTTAAAGTATCACTGTCTAAATTCCACAATATTCCTAGAAGAGGTGTGTCCCCAGAATGCTTTATAGTATTTAAATCCTCTTGTTCCTCAATACTGTAAACATCCATAATACAACTATCTACACAGAATGAATTTTTCAATTTGTCAGCAATATCTACAAAATCAGTTGAGCAACTATACAAGACATGCTTAATAAAAGCACCTAGTAGATATGGGTTACAGGAGACCCCAAAAACTACTCTGCAGTGCCTATATATTATTTCTCCCTCATCACTTGGATAGAAAAATCGCAAGTAATCTCTGGCCTTTGAAGAGCTTCCTAACTGCAAAAATGCTTTCTCTTATGTCTGCACTCAGACCAACAGGAAAAAGATCTCAATCAATCTAAAATATCAGGGACTGATTCCATTAAATTAGGTCCTTTCAATAAACATTGATTCTGAGATGGTTTTCCCTTTTCACAAGAAGAAGCATCAAAAATAGGTCTCACCTTAGTGGTTCCAATATTCATTTTTATAATCGGTCTGTGTGGTAAAAAGTGGCATTTATTGTTTAATTCCTTTTCTGGAACACTTTCTATAATATTTAAATTTTCCCACTCTCAAAATACTTCATGATATTCTTTCAAAGAATTTCTTTTTTTGCCCTCTTAATAATTTTTTGATTACGTGTTAAAGCAATGTTTGTGTTATCTGTTTAATTCATAGATTCGCATTTCCAGGGTAACTCTAGTTCACATCTACCATCGCAGCGAACAGATAATACTGAGCATTTTCCCTTTTAGTAGTTTCTGTTGGATCGCAAGTACCCAAAACTTCAAGCTTTTATAAAGATTTCAAAGAAGCATTATTTACATGTAGAACGCATTATCCCTAAAAGTATCATTTTCTTACCCGCCCAAACCAGTTTTCTTTTGACTGCAGTTAAACCAGAAGGTGATTCTAGGTATTCGTCAGTTAACAATTTAGCAATGACATCTGCGCCTAAATAAATCAATTTCACTTTCCTGACAAAATGTGTCACTGACCTCAATTTTCCTGCTCTTCAATACTTCTATAATCTGAGCATCCTTAATTGTTGGGACAAATCCACATCTCCTTTTTTTCTGAAAAAGCTTCAACACAATACCTAAAAGTGTTATCTAATCTGCTTATGTCAATAGCAAAAGTAGAATGAGTTATGGGTTTAGTTCCCCACCCCCAAAACAAACTATGAATTACTTTCTCCTGTCGAACAGGATCAGCTTTCATTCACTTCATAATTTTCTCCCCAACGTAGGATCGTTGGGATCCCGAATCCAAGATATTCCCAATTTTTCTCTCTCCATCTTTAACTTTAGTTAGAACATATTAAGTTTGCAAATAAACTTTCTCACTTTTATTGTTATTAGAAATGAAAACATCCAACTTACAGTCATTTTATTTTACAGAACTAACATTCTGAGGACACACAAATTTTATATGATCACAACTGCAAATGGGACATTTAATATGGGCTTTACATTGTTTTTTTTAAATGACCAATTCTTAGACAGAAAAAATAAGCACCTTTCTTTTACACGATTTGCCCCTTTTCATTTACACTTTACAACACTTAGTACTCATATGAAGCTTACCACAGAATATACAAACATTTTGCTTATTTTTACTAATTTCATTTGTAATTACCAGTGCAGTAGCTGTTGCTAAATCTGAATTACCTGGGATAACTTTAATAGAATGAATAAATCCTGATTGAGCTAACCATTTCATTTCTTCAGATTCTCCTTCATGGCTCAAAAAACACATTAGTTTTTCAAGAATTCTTTCAGAATTCTTTTCTTGTCCTTCTTCGGAAGTTCTACTCCTCTCCCAGGCACATAGAATGTTCTCAGGTAGGCAAGACTAAACTAAAGGTCCCAAGAAATCAGCAAACTTTTTTTTGGTATGTCCTAAGATTTCCAGCGCTCGTAATTTAATTTCTATACTACCATAAAGTACTCCAAAGTCTGACGCTGTTCTGCCTGTTGCAGCATTCTTTGTAACACGCCCAAGCATATCCCTTACATAAATCTGCATCAGAAGGGCTTCTCTGCCAAATCTTTCCTTGAGCTGTTCAATAGTTTTCGGATAATTCACAGCTGTAACTAGGAAACTGTTTAAAAGTTGAGCTGCTTTAGAGCCAGGTACTGCACTCTGAACTAAGTTTAATAATTTATCTTCCGGAACAATATCCGCATCTTCATGAATTTTGGAGAAATGGCTATAAAAGTCTAAAAATTCCCTTGCACCTAAAGAGAATTTTTTCAGTTTAAGAAGTTTAAACTTCCTGTTGTTCTTTCTTTAGCATCCAAAATCGAAACTGAAGCAATATTTGTAGTAACGTTCTTCAAATTCGGCTGTCCGATTTTATTCTGAAGTTTCACCTTTAAAGCTGTAAAGGAAGCTCTGTATCCTTCAGCCATATTAAATTCACTCTCAAAAACAGCTTCCTAAAACACTGCTTTGAGTACTGTCCAGGCATTCAAATTTCTCAATTGCCACAACAACACTTGCAATCTCTCAGAAACGGCAAAAGTATGCAATTCTTCTTCCACAATTTTCGTAGCTAACGTAAAGAAAGTACGTTCACTCTTACATTTTGCTTTTAAAAATCCCATTTTAACAAAATGCCTAAATTAAAACTGCTCGAAATCACACAAACATCCTGTTGCGGACGCCACTAATTTTATGTTGAAACAAAATAACATTTGTATAATCCAAGTTCAAAAACAAAACATTTATTTTACATATTTTTAAAGAAAAAACGTTCTAAAAACATGTTTCATCTACAAAATCAAAAACGCTTTTCTAACTACAAAGTATTACAGAATCACTGTTGCCACACACCAAAAAGAGATATATCGAAGAATTACAGAAGAGCTTTTGCCACACACCAAAAAAATATAGTTACAAAAACCATGAGGCAATACTTTACACAATAATAAAACAAAAACACATTTTGGAAAAACTAAAAAATAGTAATAATGAAAAATAGTTAAACAGTAATAATAATATTCTTATTTCAAAATTAACAAGTAAAAATGTTGTCTTGATTATGCAACTAATATTTCAATTAAATTAAATTCTTTGAAAAAACTTTTCTCAGCAATTCCCCCTCTCTATCTAACAATCAGAGATCTTCCTTTACAAAATCTTCTTGCCAAATTAGCATTCGCTAATTGAGAGCCAAAAAACTAATGCCAATGAAACTTTCTACACCATTTAGTGTTACAACCCTAAATACATAGTAAGACTGTCCTTCCTTTTTGATTAAGAAAAATGGCCAACCATCCAGTGCCACTGCAGGAGTTTGCCAGATATTTGGAAGTAAATTTAATTTTGGGCTCTGGGTTTGCAATTTTATGTTTCACAAAAAGAATACCTTCTTTTACAAATTGTAAATGCTTAGGTTTTATTTCATAGTTTTTAATGATTGGAGAGGATTAATTTTTTTTATGTTTGACCTTTTTTTTTGTGAGTGTGCGTGTGTGTGTTTTTATGGTTAGAGTTTTGCCCAACATATGGGTTTTATCAATTTTTTCTTGAAACCAGATCATGCTGGGGTTATTTCTGTCATCTATTTGAAAATAAATTGGATTTATATGAATTAATTAAACTGAAAGACTACTTATTATATTGGCTAGAATTTCATTCCAATAGATAAAGTGGGATGAAAAATTATCAGATCTCAGTAATTGTTGCTGGTTTTATTAGAAGGGCTAATGTGAAAAGTCAGGCTTTTCCCATGGAAAGAGCAATAATTAATGCTTTGTTTATATTTAATTTCATTTTAAAACGTTTTCTGTTTGATAAATAACACAATTACTAAGTTGTATAATTACAATAGATTATACTTTTCATTTTCCAAAGGGATAATCTCTATATAATTTAATTAATTTCAGCTGCAATAGTAATAGATTTTAGCTTTGAAAGTCATTTTTACCTTATATGATTTAGTTATTAATTTCAATTTGATTATGTCCTAGGAAATTATAAGACAATACTAATTTCATGGGATATTATTTAAAAGGAAATACAACTGTTGTTTAGTTGACAACTAGTGCGAAAATCACAACCGGCTTGATAGTTAACATAGTAAAAATTATCTGGAAATACACTTCCCCTTAAAACCTGTACAACACTAGTAGTAATAAATATGCACCACAATTTTGATACACATAGTTTACATTTGTCTATACACTGAAGAAGAATGCAAAGTGAGAGACATAGTTTATTCAGGCAATAGGGGCAACCGAGAAAAAGCAATGCATAATCTCGTCAGTCCTATTTATAGGCAGAAAGTCACTGAGTAAATCCTGATCAGTGATCGGGCTACAGATGTCACATTGCAGAGAAATTGCAGAAAGACACAGCAAAGCATATCCATTTAATTAAAATTTATGAATTTGAAGATCTGCTAACCGATTTCAATTAAGGTTAATAATTTTATTTCATAGTTTACATTTTACACACACACACATACATATATATATATATATATACCCGTGTGTAAAAATTAAGGTCGAAACTGTTTTTTCAATGTAACATTCTGCAAAAGCTTTCCAAATCAACACAAAGAATACCATAAGATTACTAAGATGTAACACCATGGGGAATGTAAGCAAAACTTCCGAAGAAGAAATCAAAAGGATAAAAAGGAACTTTATTGAAAAAGCTGCATGGAGCACAAAGTGACAGAAGGGTGAAACATCCATGTGACATGTGTTCAGCAAGAAGCATCCAGTCTTTGGTAGGAGATACGAACTCCCCTGATAGCTGTGCAGGTTCCACATTGTTTGTCCATGCTGAGTATGAGGTTGTCAACGAGTTGTTTGCCGATTCCTCTTGTAGCGTCAGTCGCAGCTCCGGAATCATTACTGGCGATAAATTATGTGTTGCCACGTGTCTCCCTATAAAGGCTTATACATGCTCAATGGGATTTTGATGCAAAGATCTTGCTGGCCAGTCCATGCGTTCAGTAGCCTCACTCTCTAACAACTGCATGATGAGGTGGAGCATTGTTATCCATGAAGAGAAAGTGAGGACCAATAGCACCTCTGAAAAGAAGCATTCAAGGAAGAAGAACCTCGTTACAATAGCAGATCCGAGTCACTGAACCACCTTGGAATATGTGAAAGTCGGTACAGCTACCAAGCATAATGCCTTCCCAAAGGAGAACCCTATGACCCTTTTGATGATGTTGGATGGGTTATTGCACGTTCCCTCCGGATGTGTATTTGTCTACAATCATTACCAGACTAAATCTGCACACCACCAGCGATCTACCCCTCCAATTTTTTATATTTATACCAGTTTTATTAATACTGTATTTTATCGTTTCTGATTCAATTTTTTTTTAAATTCTGATAACGCTATTTTACATATATACGCAGTGAAAATTCTAACTAAGGGCTGAAACTTTACCTTATGAAAAGAGAAATAAATTAATTGTGGATGAACGGAAAAAAAATTTAATTAGAAACTTACAAAATACAATAGAAATCCCATAAAATAATGAGTAAATGTGATTATGCGACACAAGTCATGCTAGAAGTCGCCACATAATATTTCTTTCTTTCATGTTATCTGATTTTCAAGTAGGTTTGCAATGTCTTGACAAGACCTGTAAAAAAATTTATGTTAAGGTTTAAGATTTAAGTCTGTTAGTGGTTTTCTATTGAAGAGAGTGCAATTAAATCTGAAATATACTGTGCAGTAAAAGTAAATGTTTTTGTGAAATATTGTTTGTTGAGCTTACACCTCATTCAGCTTCAAAACTAAGTGTGATAGCCTTCATAATGACTAAATTTCTTTACACTTTTGGGAATTTCATCATGTAAATTTTCTGTTAAAGCAATTTCAACTAAATCTCAAGAATCATTTTCTTTTAAAGTAAAATTAAATTGTTTGTATCCTTTCATTTCTACCTGGCAAGTCACTTCCATATCCCATTTGTCTGGATAACAAACGTTAAAATTCACCTTTATTTCTTCTTTGTTTAGGTCTTTACCATTATCTTTTTTTATTTTATAATTATTTTGCAACAATAATATTTTTTGCAAAGACGTTACGCAGTTGAATAATTTGTGAAGTTTATTTTTGCTTTAGTTGCTAAATCTTCAAATTTCTTTGATTTTAGGAAAGAACTAATTTATTTGTTACAAGCAAATAAAAACAACATGGGGCTCACAACGTAGATGAATTTAATAAAGGGTTTGTGTGAGTTCTCTAGAACTGAACCACTGTATAAAAGACATTAGAACTCATCATAATTATTTTTTAATGAAATGCTAGTTTGTTTTCATCAAGATTTGATCTCAGATATACTTTTTAAGATATTAGTTAATATTCCAGGGTTTCATTTTCGCTTATATGTTTTCATCAGACATACATCCAGAGAGAAATATTTTCAGAATTGGTCACTTATGTAGTCCAAACTGACTTGGGGCAGACATAAGATGTACAACTAAAAATCAACAGCATCATGTTACACACTAATCCTTTAGTTAGTTCCTCAAGAACTTATTAATCAATTCTAAATTTTTTTTGTCTCATAATTATTTGAGAACTCACCGCATTTTGAAAGTATTTCCTCACATCATATTCATTTGTTTAGTACACCTTCATATTCAGGATCACTCATCAGCCTCCTCAACTGAAGCCCTACAAAGAGATGTCTTCCTTAGGTTTCATTCTCATGAACTTTTTCTCCCCCAGACTTTGTATTGTCTTCAACGAGTTTCTTGTCAAATCAGTTTCAATGTGAAGAAAAGTTATTACTTCTGAAATCAAGAAAGAAAATACACATTTATTGCCTAGAGTTAGCGTTTCACTTTTAGGCTTAATCCCGTTTCTAGTATCTTGTTCACAGAAAATGCAATATTTTGCATATCCAAGTAATAGTTTAGTTGATATAGTCTGGCTGAGAAGCAGCTGAGCAGTAAAGTTGCTGAACCCTGGTGGTTGCAACTTGGGTTGATTCCAGGTGAATGCCTCGCAGCAGAGCATTTTCATGGTTTTTCCCATGTGTAATATGTATACGAGCAAGTTTCCCTTAGAAAGTTCTCCACAAAGGCATCCCTCTCCTTAGGCAAACAGCCTTAATGTGCTTTGCCATAATCAGCTAAACCTGATATATTCTGAATTTTAAATTGCTAAGTAACAGTCAAATTAGTATAATCAGATCTGATAGTCCTATACCACTAGATCCAGCAATGCTCTACAAAACCTGCCATAATATAATCGTTTCAAAGGGTATATTTACATATGCAACATTTTATTTGAAGTTCCTTCCTTGTACAGAATTGTTGCAGTTAGTTCATCTAATTAGAAGAGATCTTTCATCACAGCAAGCAAAGAAACAAAATTCCTATTTGATGTCAGACACAAGCTGTTAACTAACTATGGCAATCTAGGTAAAAGTAAGGCACAGTTGATACGAACTGTTACTACCGATGCAGTAGCACAATGACCTCCACGAAACAGAGACATTACTTCAGATCTTCATATGTATGGTTTTTCCGTATACCACTCAATAACAATTTCTTCTTTTTATATGAATCTTTCCTGTGTGCAGCATTAACATAACAGTCATTAAAATAAGTCATAACTTTCATTAAAATGTCGGTCATTAAATGTACAGTCGCCAGGACGGTACCAGAACTTCCAGTATTCAATTTACATCACTGAATTAAACAAAATTGTCCTTTTTTGGAAAATTAACTCTTCCCACCTCTTCCCAAAAATTTCAATCTTATTCCTTCAATTTTAATGCTAATATCTAACCTTGGCATTCTGACAAATAGCAAGCAAGAGCATTTATGTCAAATAACTAGAGGCAGTGCTATCTAAAGCCTAAGGAAGACAGCCAAACTGATCTTGACACAGAAAAATAGCATTAATGGAAAGCTCTTACAAAAGAGTAGATTCTAATGTAGAGATTGTAACTTCATATTAGAAACTGGAATAAAAAATACATGAGAATCATTAAGATTTTTGTAAACAAAATACATCAGTTCCTGTCTGGATTGACTCGCTTTTCAACTAGTGCCCATTTTGTGGGGACAAAAGAAAAGGGATTGAATATATTCCTATTCAATATTCTTATGGCTTACTGATTAGCACAGAGACATGGTTACTTGCTATGCAATATATGACTGGTCAAAAGCATACGTTTATCATGAGACATAAGTTTATCACCACACACTAGAATCCAAGCAAGAGTTAATGCAATAAACCATAAACATTCCCCCAAAGCCCACAAATTCAAGATTTCAATTTTAGCCCCAAAAAAGTGGCTTATTCTTCTGACTGACTGCACCACAAATACTGCTGATGCATACTGCATGTCTCCGAGATGTCATAGATGGGCAAATCAAAGCAAACATAGGGCATGTTGACATGTGGAGCCCATGCTTCAAGACACTGCTCATCCTCACACAGCACTTCAAATAAAAGCACTACTCAAAAGCTTCCTGTGGGAAGTTTTAGGATCACCACACAGCCCAGATCTTGCACCCAATAATCCATTTACTCCTTTACCTGAAGAAACATTTTGCACAGCAAAACTTATTTTAAGAAGAAGTGGTAAATTTCTATAACTGCGAGATACAAAAGCTTCCACTCAGATCTAAGGAATGCCTGGATAATGGCAACAACTATGTCAAAACTAAGTAATGTACCATTAATTTACAACAGATGTTTTATCAATGAAATGTTTTCTAAATGAGGTACTGTATGCATAACTTTCAAAAATGCTTCATATTATGACAAAATAAGGTCATACTATGACAAAAAAGACCTAGTACATCTTATATATCAAATCAACAAAACCCTACAAAGTCTACTAAAAAATTAAAAGTACTCCGCTCTCTGAAAACACGGATCTTGCATTTTTTGAGCTTGTAAGAAGCAGACATCTGCAGACAATTATTTTTGACAAATGAGATAAGGCATTTTATACTTGTACACAATGCTTCATGTACTAGAGTACAAAGTCCGTAATCCAGACTCGTCCGGACCTCGGCGATTCCGGTTTAGGGGTTTTCCGGATTATAGATCATCAATTTAAATCTGGTGAGATGGCATACAGAAATTATACAATTAAAAATATGACACAGTAATTTATGAAATAAAGAGCAATTATGATCTAAAGGGTATCAAATTTTACAAAAAAAAAAGCTTAATATTTATTTGTTTACTTTATTAAACATTTCTTTCAATGCAAGTTGTTTAAGCTGCTTCTTTTTTTGTGCTAATACTTTCTCTTTAATTCTATAAATAGACATAATTTCTTGTTCAGTTACAAAGTTCCACTGTTCAAGTCCTGTAATTGCTGTGTCGAGATTGCCGACTAACTTGTCAATCAAAATTTTTTCGTTTTCAATAACCTCTCTGTCGCTTTCTTCGGACATACTCAGATAACCGGCACTTGGCGAGGTTCCTAAAATCGCATTCGCCAAGTTGGGCGATAGGCGCCAAATAGTGGGAAGAGTGTTTAGGTTGCTAGCTCATGTTAACTAATATAGGGAAAAGGAAAGGGATATTTTCTTTTTATATGTAAACACTTAGTGTTGAGTATCGTGACTTAGCAAATAAATCTTTGTTGATGTTTTGAATCTTTGTTTTTAATGTTAACTAAGATAGGGAAAAGGAAAGGGATATTTTCTTTTTATACCTAAACACTTAGTGTTGGGTATTGTGACTTAGCAAACAAATCTTTGTTAGGGTGATGATCCCATGACTTTGGCAGAGTTTTTTCCCGATATTGGCCTGAAGAGGGAATGTTTGGAAAGCGCTTTCTAATGCAAGTTCCCTTTTGGCGTCAAAAAATTCCTCCCGAGGATATGGCGATTTTTCGCGATTCAAGATGGCAGAAAAAATTGTGCCAAGTGCCGCTTATCTGAGTTTTTCCCATTCTTCACTATCGGAAGCGATATTTTCTGGATCTAGAACCATACTACAGATTTCGCCATCCGTTAATTGTTTGATGATTGGGGCATTGTCGTCGCAATGAAAAACTTCTATTATATCATCTTCATTTATTACCGCTTCTCCACATTTCTTTATATAATCCAATAACTGGAAAATTTCACCTTTAGTTTGCGATGTCCCAAAACCTTCAAATTCGTGGCTAGCATCTTCATCGTCCTCACCATGAAATATGGTAGCCGGCCATAAATTATGCCAAGCATTTTTTAATGCATCTGGAGACACATCCTCTCATGATCTTGCGATGCTCCATATACCAGATTTTATGCTAAAATATTTCAAAAATTCTTGAATAGTCTTGCCATTGTTCAAGAAATTTAACATCGATTTTAAAAATGCTACTTTATATTTGCATTTCAGTGCTTGCACTATTCCCATATCCATAGGCTGAATGATAGACGTACAGTTTGGAGGGAAGAATAATACGGATACATTAACTTTCACTAAAACTTTAAGTGAAGTATGCGCCGAACAGTTGTCAACAGTCAGGACTATTTTTGAGTCATCAGGTAAACCAGCCGAATTCAAATGTCGCTGAGCCTCGGGTATAAAATTATTTTCAAACCAATCATTCATCAACACTTGTGTCATCCATGCTCTTTTATTTGCTCGATATATAACGGGGAAAATCGTTACTTCTTTGAATGCTCGAGGTCGTGCATGTTTTCTGATTACGAAAAGTTTGCACTTGTGCGTTCCTGCAGCATATGCGCATGCTAAAATTGTTAGTCTCGCTTTGGAATCTTTGACACCAGTTGGAGCTTTTTCCGTAGAGGTTGCCAAGGTATTTCGCGGTACATATTGCCAGAAAAGAGTAGTTTCATCAGCGTCGTAAATTTGTTCTGGAGATAATCGTTCACTAGTAATGAGTTCAATGAATTCAACTGCAAATTCTTCAGCAGCTTCAGTATCAGCTGAAGCTTTTTCACCTGAAATTTTTAATTGTCTTATACCATGGCGATTTTTAAATTTGGTTAACCAACCTGGTGAATATGTGCACTCAGTGTTTAAGTTCATTTCTTCATGAAATATTTTGGCTTGAACCATTAGCATTGGACCCGTCAACAACACGTCCTCGCTGTGATGCTGTCTGACCCATTCAATCATCACTTTGGAATCCACAAAAAATTCAAAAAGTTCTTTTCTTTTTGCTTATGTCATATCCAGTTGACTTTCCAATGCCATACTCCTCGCATAATTTTGAGACGGATATGCCTTTATCCATTTTTTCCTTTCCAATCCACAAAAAATTCAAAAAGTTCTTTTCTTTTTGCTTATGTCATATACAGTTGACTTTCCAATGCCATACTCCTCGCATAATTTTGAGACGGATATGCCTTTATCCATTTTTTGCAGCAATTCCACTTTTTGTTTGATGGACATCGAACCGTGTTTTCACTTTGTAGATTCTTTGGCAGCTCCAGAATTGGAATCTCTAAAGCTTAATTTTTATAAAATTGCTCTACCAGTCTGCAAAAAATAATAAGCCGAATCCAATTAGAAGATTAAGGAACAGCGCAATCTGCAACATTAATTGAAATGCCTTAGAATCAGTAAAGATAATTTTAGCCTAGCTTAGTTCTTTGAAATCCAGACCCTTCGCTATTCTGTATTCTCAAAATACCGAACCGCCCGAAATACTTTTCCAGTTTCACAGCAATTTCCTCCCCTCTCCGTCCATTAACGCAGAAAATAGATGTGAAGATTTCGAATGACATCCTTTGTACTTTCTAACAAAGATTCCATTAGGCTTTGACCTCATTCTTTATAAAACTATTCTGAAGGTCAGACTGCGTCTTTTTGGCTTTGTTATGATCACGACTGAGATTTTGTTTACTTCCATTATTTTTATTGGACCTTTATTGCTGTTGAAAGCTTTCCTGCCCTTTTATTGCTGTTTAAAGCTTAAATGCGCTGGTACCACAAAAGAATCAATAACGAAATGTCACGAGCAACCAAACGATAAGAAACCTCTTAGGACAAGCTGTCTGCAGTACTCTGATACAATGCATTTGGAGAAACTGCACCTGCTACTGCATACCTTAGGGGGAGGGAAGAAAACAAGATTGCAATCTCGGCCGTTTTCGAAAATCTCCACCTGTTTTATTATGGAAGGGAAAATATCGAACATATAAAAGTTTGTGGCTTTAAGGTCCGAATTACGGACTCTGTACTGTACTACATCCTGAACTCAGAACAACTTAGATGATGGTTTTCTTCAAGAATTAAGATTCATAATCAGAAAAGGCTGACATGCACTGCATATGCAGGTGACGGCACCAGCTCAGTTGAAGTTCATAAAAATATATCATTTATCAACTGATAAAGTATAAAGAAGTAATACTAAATTGCAGTATTAATTATTTCAAATCAAATCAGAATCACAAGCAAGTGGTTTTGATGGAATTTTATATTTACAATAAGGTTTAACTTACCATAAATGTAAGGTACAAATATGATTAAGTTAAGGATTATATATTAGAAAGAAACTTTTGAGCAGTTTCAAAATGTTAAACACAGGTTGATTTAGGCTATGAAATTTTTCTAAAACATATTTTAAAAGTTCACAAATTACACTTTAATTGTGCTTTTAAGCAATGACACACTGAACTGAGGAAAAAAAAAACATACCTTCGGAGCTTATTAAAGATAAATTTAAGGAAGAAAGGCAATTAAATTTATGATTCACCAAGAAAGGCAATTAAATTTATGATTTCGATTTAATTATGCAACCGCATTAGAACTTCACGCTTTACTTCTTGGCATAATGAAACTTCTGACTACTATTAGTGATTTTTTTTTTTTGAATAAACGTTTTCTAACTTTCCTCACATTAAATAAAAAGACAGAATTTAGTAAGGTTGTAACAACTTGCAAAATGTCTTATACTAATCCTCACAAAAACTTTAGTTTCAAGAAAATTGAAATAATAAAATATTTGATACAAAAAGTATATTTAAAAAAATATGCAGGGTAATCCAAAAGTCACACAATAAAAAATTTTGGGGATTCCAAAATAAATATTAATGATAAGTAATATATCATATGAAATTTCTGCTTCAGTTTATGGTGTTAGCTTTAATAAATAATTGTCTGATGCAAGATGCAGATGAGTTAGAATAAATTTTTATGATTTAGCATTATTTCACAAACGATTCTTGCGGAACAGTTGAAGAGTTTAAAAAGCCCTTTTCAAATGTTCTTAACAAGACAATCCCTGCCTGCTTGGTTAACTGAATTTGATAAACTGGAAATTTTCACCATAAGAAATTAAGTGACAGCCCATCTCTATTGAGTTAGAACAAAATAGATGAAGTCAGGAATAAAATGTTGCAATCATCAAAAAGGTATGAGAAAAATGGCATTGCACATTTATGGCTTGTGAAATAATCTTCAATCATAACATTTCATTGTGCTCGGAAAAACCTCATCTCTATTTTGCACTAAACTGTTCTTAAAACTAACAGACACCACAGAGATTTCAAGTCATATACCCGTATTACTTGGTAACAATATATGTGTTATTCGTTGAAATAAGTTCCATGAATATTCATTTTTTAAAAAAGTTTGATGTGCCTGGCTATCATATCACCCCGTATAACATATGAAAAACGTATGTCTTTTTAAATGTAACATCATTTATACTATTTTTAAACCAGTTTCCACATAATAAATGACCGCAAATAAACCTTATTAGTTGCTGAAAACTGCTCATGTTTTGCAAAACATGACTTTTCGACACTTTCCACCAACCTAACCTGGAATTCAATCACATTAAGAAGTAACTAATGCGAATTAATTTAAAAAAGGGTGGCATATACAGACCTTAAGGCTCAGATTTTAATTAGCACATTTTAGAAGTTATACAGCCTCACTCCCACGTCAATAAGAAAATTTATTTACCCAAAACATACAAGCAATAAATATAAAAACATCAATTTTTCATTTACTATCTTTCAATAATGCCGTAAAGGATCACTCGCAAGATGCAAGGCAAAGATGACTGGTATGGTGCCAGCATGTTTTTTGCCTTCTAATTAACTGAAGTAAAAAGGTTTAGCATTACCCATTTTCCCTGCTCATAATTGAACGTGCTGAAGAGAGATGATGCCTAAAAAACTCTATTATCACTTTTTATCTATACGCTTTAACAAAACATTCCTGAATCAATGTGAAGAACATAAGTACATGTTTTACATAATTCAGCAAACCTCACAATAGTGAATATAATATTTATGTAATGTAAAAAACAGGCTAAATTTTGTAGAATAACAAAAAGCTATTTTAGATATAGGTTTCCTAATTATATAATTAAGGAAATTTGACTCAAAAATGCCAAACAAGATCATTGAAATGACTTTTATGCATATGTATTTTCCCGTTGCAAAGTTAACATGACAACATTGAATTTATACAATATTAGATTTTATTTAACTAAAAGAAATGTTAAGTCAACTGTACATCACACATTATTGCAACATTTTATTCTTGCAGTATTTATTAACATAAAGAGTAAATGCAACATGCATTCCTTATAAAATATTAGAATTAAATGAATGCGATTATTTTTAGTCTTTAAATAATTCATATAAAATATATAGCTTTAAACCTACTGCAGGGAAAATTTCATACGCATATTTTTCTGTTCATGTAAAATACCTTTGGTAATTATAAATGTAACACAAGCAGAGTACCATGTGCTTAAAATTTAAAAAATATATAAATAGGTTTTAATTATGCTGTCTGGGATGATATCAACAAATACTGTGCACCCTTCTCTTAGTTATCAGAGTAATTCAAAGCAAAATATATCTGAGGTATTTTCTAATTAGATTGAGTTTACAAAACTCTTGTGGGGGAGATTTTCTCAAAATAAACACAATATGTCCATAAAATAAATCAAGACCACATTCTTACTTCTAAAATACATAAGAAGAAATAATCATAATACAGAAGAGTGGGAAATCTAGCATACATGCAAGAAATGAATGTATAAAAATGGAATTGGATAGAAATGTGGATTTTTTGCATTTTCTTGGAAAAATCTTGGGCCAACAGAAATTTATTTTATTATATTGCATTCAAGAGCCTTTAGGTAAGATGCAGCAAAAGGATTTAAGAACCCAAACATTACTTTTGTTGCATTAGTTATTTACACAAATGCTTACATAATATATATGATAAGACTTATATAATAATCAAAACAGTACAAAATATAAAAGAATAAATATGTAACAATTTTATAGCATAATATAACAAAGAAACTTTACTTTTGAAGTTTGGTTCACAGTTGTATGACTAAGATGACTAGGGGACGCAGTGACTACTGTAAGAGTGGAATTTCCAGCATTCGTAGCTGAATGGTAGCCATTATTAGCAGCACTTACAGCTGAAGAAGAATTAGAAACATAACTGTTGCAGCGAACTGGATGGCTTGGGGTACTAGGCCTTGAGCTTATGCCGGCCATTTTTTGCTGCACTATCTTCTGGCAAGCTATAATGTAATATACATAACATAAAAAACAATTTAAAAATATGTCATATGCCTGCTAAAAGTTTTAAATGAATGGCAAGTTTCAAATTATGACCATGCTATGTGACATCATACACATTAAAAAAATTTTTCTTCCTTTACAATACAGCAATAACTCAGAAAAGCTTAAGTATTTAGATTACCATAAAATCCCATATGCTAAGAGCACATGTTTACTGAATTCAAGCAAGTCTTTATCTATCTGTAAGAATATGACCCAAACATTGATCTGCTAAAAGAGGGCATCAAAAATGCTACCTAAAACAACTTAAGTTTTCAAGCAATTCCTAATATACATGTAAGTGTTTATGGTAATTGTAATGCGTAAAAGCAGATATGCTAGAATTCGGATTTCCTAAAAAATTGATTTGTCTAGCTAGAATGACTTTAAAGAGAGCAAATTGCAGAGTTAACTAGAGGCACCATATTTTAGGGAACTATAGTTACAACAGTAACTAGTAGAGTATATAATCCCCTCCCACTGCAAATAAATTCTTATACTTTCAAGGGATTGCTCAGTTTATGTATCTTGGCTATATTATCGCTAATGATAACAATATTTAACTTGAAATTGACAATAGATTATTTATAGCTAAATTTTTATCATGGTTTAAAGAATTTGTGTCTAAATTATTAGATTTCAACACAAAACTAAATCTTTATACAACTCTTATTAAACCTATCATATTGTATGGTAGCGAGTGCTGGCCAACAAAAACAGATGAACACTTCTAATTTTTGAACGAAAAATACAATGAAAAATATATGGCCCAGTCTGAGAAAATTATAGACAGAGAATTTTGTTTAACCATGTGTTCTGCGCTTCATAGATTAGTTTCGATGACGCTATCATCGCACGAAAAGTACAAGTTAATTCTTGTAGCTCATCATCAGAAGATGCGTATCTTGAAGCGTTGAAAGGGCTAAAATCTTGTAGCCCCACCCTTGAATATGTATCTACATACTGTTGTGTATTCTGCTTATCATCATAATAAATGTTGTGTGCGAACATTGCTTAATCCTTGGAATAATGTATCGACCACATATAGTCAACATCCTGTCACCACACCTCTGGGAAATCATGAAGTTTAGCATGACCGCTCACCATGAAATGTAAAGAAAATACAAAGAACCTAATATTCTCCAGTCATCAAATCTTATCATATCAGGTGACTTAGACATATTTTTAGATGTGCAACTTGAACCCCATTAAAAAGGGGACATTTACAAGTGTAGAGGATATCAGGAAAAGATGAAGACCTCACACAAAACGGATACACTCTGTGCAGGCAGATCTCACGACTTTAAAATCAATCGTTGGCGAACTGTAGTGGCTAACTGGATCCGTTGGAGGAAGTTTGTTGAGATGACCTTGCCCTGAGATAGGCTGTGAAGTGATAGTGTACATTAAATGAGAAAACATTTCAAATCTAAAGCTCCAAGGTGAGATATTATGTGGCATTTGTAAATTAGACAAGTTCCCGGAATTTCTTTGGATAGAATATTAATACAGAATAATAAATAAAATAACGGAATAAGAAATGAAATAGAGAAATGTGGAAGGAATAAAAAATTACACAAAGACAATGTAAGAAAGAAATCAATAATTTTTTAATGTATTATTGAAAAATATTACACTAATTAAAACAGAAAAGGTAAAAATGCAAACAATATAAATATTTATGTGTCAAATTATGTATAATACAATAAATGAAAAAATACTAACATCATGCGATTGAAGTGAATTATTATGGTAATATGAGAAGCAAATGAGAAAATTATAAATTCAAAAATAATATGAACTAAAAATACCATTGTTATTCACATAATTTCCCCTTTTTTTCACAAATTTTATCGTACAAAACTGAGAGACGAAAGCTGTGCGAATAATTTAATTTTCAAAGGATACAGTTGCAGTAAGAAAAGTAGTAAGTTAAAAAGTATTCATGAACAGACTATTGATAAGTATCAGTGTTACTTATTTAAAAGAAACCTACATTCCAATAAAAATATGTAATAATATTGACACTGTAATATCTACTAAGACACCTTCATTTTCCTTTCCCTGAATCTTACTTGTCCACTCTTATTCTTTACGCCTCAATCATACAATGCTGCTGCAAATGGTGCCTCCACTATCTGCTACAGCTTGCAAGTGTTGGCATTGAAGTTCCTCTTAAGCCAACTACACCTCACAAAGCATTACTTTCAGCTCCATTACTTTTAACATGTTATAATTATTAGAGAGTGAAATGCAAGAGGTTTGGTGTGACCTCTGCAGGTATTTATGGAGGTTTGTCTTTGTTAGTAAGAAGGAAACAATTGCTACATGGATGAATGCATTTTAAAAGAAGCTTGCAATCTGAACACCTGGAAGGAAGGGGAAAATTACAGGAATATTTTTTTTTATTTTATTTTCACAACCTTGCGCTCAAATGCTAGGGAGGCATACACGAAGCAGGAATACAAGAATAAGTACTCTCTCTCTTACACAAGGTAACAATAATATAATTAATAGACAATGAACATGATTTAACAATAGTGGGATAAAATTAAATATTACAAATCAGAATATATTGGAAATAATATTTACAAATTAAATTGAAAGAAATTAAGCGTGAATGATATAAAAATTGTGTAAAAAATTAAATTACACTGTAAAATAAACAAATGTTAGTAAAAACTATATTAAAAAATATAATGTAATAAATTAGAAATAATTAGTAACTGTCTGGAAATATATTTCTATTCACAGTCTCTAATGATATAATCTATTATCGCTCAGCTTGAGTATCCTTGAGCCAATCTCTCGCTATACCTTTATCCCCTCCTGTTAACAAATGCACACAGTGCCAGGGATGTACACTACGCAAAAAAAAGGGGGACAGTTTGTAAGGTTTTAGTTAAACTAACCAAGTTTATTTTAATTTAAATCTTTTCTATCTCCTCTCTGCTTCAACTTCCTGTCAGAAGAAGCGCGCGTTTTTAGCTTATGCTAATTTTTGAAGTTCAGACAAGCACTATTTAAGACAGAGGTAGAAACCTCTCTGTGTGTGAGAGCTTTGCCTCAGATCACGGTCACGCTGCTCAACGTTTGCCTGACCAGCTAGCAGTTTAAATTTATAAGCCATAGTGCTTACTACGTGATTGCATTGTAAAATAAATTAAAGTGCGGTAGTATTTAGTATACCTTGCTACGCACCCTTTTAGATAGAGGCCAACTTCCGCGAATTGCTCTGCGAAGCAAAGTTTAATTTAAGTTCTATTTTAATTTATTTAAATTTATTTGATTGTTAAGTTCGACCAAAGTGTGGTCTGTTACGTTCTGTATCTCTCCCGAATTGGGAGGTTTGTATTTAATAGTGATTGAATAAAAGAGGATTTCAAATCCCTTCACGTGCAGTTATTCTCCAGCCCAGCAGTTACATCAGAACATAGCGTACCTTCCGCTCCCTGTTCCAGTTCAGGACTTAGAACGTAAGGATAAGAACCCTTTACAGAATTTACCATGTTCTCAAAGAATACACACAGAATGCTAAGTCCTGATAATGGCGCCCGCACAGAAAGAAGAGGATGGCCTCAGCAACAAGAAGACGAACCTGAGACACCTGCTGTACCTGTCCAGAATCCTGAGATAGCACCTCCTGGCATAGAAGGATTCGGCTACATCGTACAAACCATGCGAGCAGCCATGAAGCCAGCGGCAAGTTTTGACGGCAAGACAGCCGTAATCAATTTCCTGGAAAAGCTAGACTCCCACTTCATGCTATATCCAGTCCACGAATTTCAGAAAGTCGCTCTTGCTACCAGCGCTTTGAAGGGCCAAGCGCTAAGTTGGTTCAAGTGCATCGGAAAGAATCTCTTGGGGGAACCAGGAAGCCCCACATACACGTATGAAAATTTCAAGAATTCTCTAGTGAAAGCATTTCCCGTGGTGCGAGATCGAGCCAGATTGGAAGCTGAACTGTTTAGCCGATACCAAGAAAGAATAGAAGATTTGTCTAATTTTATTTTGAGGAAAATTCAAGTTTTCAAGCTTTTGTATGGAAGTCGCCCGGATCCTGAAATTATTCAAGTTATACTTCCTAGGCTACTGCCCCAAGTTCAAGATTTCATCGAACTAAGAAATCCAACAACATTAGACAGATTATTTGAGCTCGCGGTACAATTTGAAAGCCGAAGAACAGCCGACAACGAACGACGACGCCAATTTGAGCGAAGAAGTCAGTGGAGTTCGCCAAGACCGCAGCAAAAGCAAAATCAAAGTTACGGGAATAAGGCGAAGCAATGGCCGAAGAAAGATGTGTCTCCTAAAGCGAGCGGCGAACGAAGGGAATTTAATAGAAGAACAAGCAAAGATTCCGAGGGCAACCAGAAGAAAAAGAATTTAAACTAAGAGGGATTTCTTCGAGGAAGGTGAAGAAGTCCGAAGCAGCGCAAAACCCTTCCAAAATCAATTTAAACACCGTGGTCGTTAAGAATTTGAGTTTGCCGAAGATTGAAGTTCTAATCAACAACATACCGGCGACAGCCCTCTTGGATACAGGAGCCCAAAGCAGCTTCGTATCGGAAAGATTCTTTAAGAAGCACTTTCGACGTTACAGAATTTTTAGTGCAAGAGACACGGATGTCATAGCGGCCCAAGGAGAAAAATGTAGCTGTTTAGGAAAAGTACCATTGTTCGTGCGTATCAACAACGAACAGGTAAGAATCCTGTTTTATATTGTGCGTAACCTGCAGACTTGTATTATTCTAGGTGTGGACTTTTTTAGTTTGGCAGAAGCAAAAATTGATTTCAAGGGGGGAGAACTAACATTAAATATGAAGCCAATTGAAGCGAAGAATGATAAGCCCCCGCAGCTGGACTTGGAACATTTACAAGCAGAGGAAAAAGAGAAAATCCAAGGTCTGGTAAGTCACTTTGCGAATTTATTTAGTGATGTACCAGGCTTTACGCAGGTGGTGAACCACGACATTGACACGGGGGACGCTCAGCCAGTTAGGCAAAAGCCATATAGATATGATAGGACAAAAGAGGAAATAATTGAACATCATATTAAAGAGATGTTAAAGAATAAAATCATCACGCCAATTTCTAGCAGTTATGCTAGCCCCGTTGTCCTGTGTAAGAAAAATAATGATTACCCGATTACGCACCCGAAGCGGTGGCGTTTTGCTATAGATTATCGCAAGTTAAATTCAGTTACAAAATATCCTGTATATCCGTTGCCGATAATTGAAGAAATTATTCGAAATATTTCGTCTACAAAATACATGACTACATTAGATCTCACGAGTGGCTATTTTCAGATTGGGGTAAAACCCGAGGACGTACACAAAACCGCGTTCATAACGAAATCTGGTACGTACGCATTTCTTAGAATGCCGTTCGGATTATCCGGCGCGCCGGCAACGTTCCAAAGATGTATGGACATCGTCTTAAGACCAGTCCTTGGTAAAAGCACTTTCATATATTTAGACGATATTATAATTACGAGTAGTACTCTAGAACAACACTTACAAGATTTAAGAAAAGTATTTTCATTGTTAAACGAAGCTGGTTTAAAGATAAATGCGTCTAAATGTAAATTTGCCGCAAAAGAGTTACGTTATTTAGGATTTAAAATTTCCCAAAAGGGAATCGAAACGGATCAGTCAAAAATAGTAGCCATTAGAAATTATCCTGTTCCTAAAACAGCGAAGAAATTATCGTCGTTTCTCGGGATGTGTTCATATTACCGGGCTTTCATTAAAGACTTTGCAAAAATAGCTGAGCCACTGCTAAAGTTGAAAAGAAAAAAAGCTAGGTTTTCGTGGTCAGCAGAAGCCAACTTGGCGTTTCAAAAATTGAAAGACGCATTGACTCAAGCTCCCGTCTTAAAATTTCCAGAAGGGGATAAGGGATTAGAGATTTCAGCGGACGCTTCAGATTTCGCGATTGGTGCAGTGCTTTCCCAAAATGGTCAGCCCGTGGCTTTTTTCAGCCGAACATTAAATGAAACCCAAAGAAACTATTCCGCAACAGAGAGAGAAACTCTCGCAGTGTTAGCATCAGTACAGAAATTTCGTGTGTTCTTTGGAAGTTCTCCAGTAACTGTATATACCGACCACGCGGCGGTCACTAGACTCTATTCTGGAAAAAATTTATCACCCAGATTAATAAGGTGGGCTCTCAAATTACAGGAATATAACCTAATAATTAAACATACGCCGGGAAAAGAAAATGTTGTGGCAGATGCTTTAAGCAGAATTAACTTAGATGAAAATGGAAGTGTAATTAAGATAGCCATGTTAACATCCAAAGTATTAGATTCTCGTGAAACAGTAATAGCCGAACTCAAAAAAGATCCGGAGTTCAAAAATATATACAATTATTTGGCCGACCCTGAGAATTTCAATCATCCGGATATTGTGCCGATAAGAAATAGGGCCGAAAATTACGAATTAATTGACGGACTGTTATTCTATACGAAAGCTACTAATGAGAATCATGAATATAGACCGGTTATCCCAGCTAGCATGAGGTTGAATGTATTAGAAGAGTTGCATGATTGTGCCATTTCGGCTCATTTAGGTATAAGAAAAACTGTTCAGAGAGTTCGCGAGGCAGTTTTCTTTCCAGAACTGCAAAAGTTTACTAGGGCGTATGTCCAGTCGTGCCCAACATGTCAATTAAATAATTATGTTAATTTCCGCCCGGCCGGGTTCCTAAATAGTATTAAATCAGAATTCCCAAATCAAATAATAGGCATCGATTTACTTGGACCTTACCCTCGAAGTAAAGTTAATAAAAGCCGATATCTTTTAGTTATAGTGGATCATTTTAGCAAATGGTTAGAGTTAATTCCGTTAAAACGCGCGTCTGCAAAAATTGTAGTAGATTCAATTCTAAATAAGTATATTTTAAAATACGGGGCGCCCCTAAAAGTTATTTCAGACAATGGTCCTCAGTTTGTTAGTAAAATGTTTGAGGAAATGTGTGCAAAACTGGGCATACGTCATCTAAAGATGGTCCCGTATCGTCCGCAGTCAAACATAGCGGAACGGGTGAATAGAAATGTAGTGAAAATAATTCGTAGTTATGTGAAAAACTATCACTCTACCTGGGATAGCCATATAAATGAATTTGCATTTGCCCTTAGGACCGCCAAACACGATACTACACAAAAAACACCCGCTGAACTCTTCTTAGGAAGAAAGATCTTGACCCCCCTAGATAAACTGTTCTTTGTACAGGAAAGGGCAGAAGAATTTAAAATGAGTGATATACAAAAGTTAATACGGGAAGCGACGGAAAATATAGAAATGGCCCAAAGAAAACAGAAATTGTACTATGACCTAAAAAGAAGAGAGGTCAAGTACAATGTGGGAGATGAAGTGTTGAAGATTAAACACAACTTGTCAAATGCCCCAGAGGAAAAGGTGGGGAAATTTTTTCCGCGTTTTGAAGGCCCGTTCACAATTGAACAAATTACGGGGGCAGTGGTTATATTAAAAAGAAATGATGGTCAAACGCTCAAAGCGAATGTGGACCAAATAAAACCGTTCTATAATCGCAGCAAAATGGCTGTATTTAAAGATTCGTTTCAGGATCCGAGGCAATCGACTAGCCAGGAAGATATACGTCAGCAAAAACAGCAGGAACCAGCTACAACGGCATCGAAATGTCAGAAGAAGAAAGCTCCCCCCCAACAAAGAAATAAGAACCAAAAAGGTGGTTTCAAAAGAAAGTCTCACGATGCAGGTGAACAAATCTACGAACGGAATTACGAGCGCACCAAGAGAAGAAAGCAGAATGGGCAAGGGAAGCCCAATGTATCCAAAAGAACTGTGGAATCATCGGACAGGTGCCTGAGAAGCAAGAAACGTCGATTGCAGCCTGAGAATCAACTTCCCGAATACAGCAGGAACCAGGACAAGCAACGAGCAAGGGCCCAGGAGAGAAGGGCCCAGTCCACCAAACGTCCAGCGGAGCAACCTCCTCTACAAAGGAAATTGCCGAGGATACAACGACGGAATTTCAAAAGAAAAAGAGACGAGCAGGCTCCGAAAGAACAACGAAAAACGAGGAAACTGAACCAGGCCACAACTTACTCAAGTTTTAAAGATTGGGCCAAGAAAAGGATGGACGATCATAATAAGATAAGTACAATTTCGTATTCAAAAGTTTAGTTAATTTTTGAGTATACTGCAAGTTGCAGGACTGATTTTACCTCAAGCGAGGTTGACTTTTACGCCAAGTGAGCGATAAGTTCTCATATGGAAAGTAAAATGTTTTGTTAAAAGAAATTGTAATTCTTAAAGATTTAAAATTACTTAATTTTGTAAATAGATTAATTCTGTAAAAGCAATGAATTGCTGAAAAGAATATGTTAACTAAATGATTTTGTACGACGCTTTGTCTAAAGACTTGTAAAATGTCTAGAATGAAAATTCGGAAAATTGAAAAACACGATTTAGTCTGTAGACTATTAATTCAATGTAATTTGATATTTCAAGAAAGTACCTTGAGAAAGGAATAGGAAGCACTTGCTGTAAGCTTAGAAATTTAACCTATATTTCTGTAAGCTTAGAAATTTAACTTCTATTTGCATTTCAGGATTGCTGTGAAATTGTTAATGTGTTATGAAATGTAACAAATAATATTATGCTAGCAATGCACGTTAAGTGCAATATTAATGTGAATGTTGTGTGCAAACTGCGAATTTGTATGCATGAAAAGTTAAAGATTCACTATTTTAGAATGCAAGTGTTAATTAGGCTCTCCACCAAATACACTTAAAGTGTTAGACATAAAGCTAGTGAGAACCTTAGGATTAGCTGGTTATAGGGCGTTTTTTTCAGGTCTCGTATGTCAAGTTCTAACTAATGTTAGTCGATTGTAGGTGGAAGAGTTGAACACCCCCGAACACATAAAAACCCGCAATGGCGGTTTGCTTTACATCCAACACCGGTGAGAGAGCATACGGGGGAAGAATTTAATTGTGCTTGAATGATAATGTGTGTGTGCAAAATTACACAGAAAAAAAAAAAAAGGATTTGTACCACTTAGAATTATTCTGTTATTATGTCATACTAAAGTTGTTTTCCTTCCAGATTTTGCTGGAAGGAGTAAGACTGTTTGAAGAATAAGACTTGAAAAAAAAAATGTTGAAGATTGTTGTTCCAGAAAATTTCGTCTGTATTTTACACAAACATATATTGCCTTGTAAGAGTTGGCCTAAGTTTAGAACAGTGAAATTTTCGACTATTTAGAATTGCTAGTTTTCAACATGGTCCGTTTGGACCAAAGTAGTTTAACTATCGCAATTCTGGCGGGAAGTATGTAAGGTTTTAGTTAAACTAACCAAGTTTATTTTAATTTAAATCTTTTCTATCTCCTCTCTGCTTCAACTTCCTGTCAGAAGAAGCGCGCGTTTTTAGCTTATGCTAATTTTTGAAGTTCAGCCAAGCACTATTTAAGCCAGAGGTAGAAACCTCTCGGTGTGTGAGAGCTTTGCCTCAGATCACGGTCACGCTGCTCAACGTTCGCCTGACCAGCTAGCAGTTTAAATTTATAAGCCATAGTGCTTACTACGTGATTGCATTGTAAAATAAATTAAAGTGCGGTAGTATTTAGTATACCTTGCTACGCACCCTTTTAGATAGAGGCCAACTTCCGCGAATTGCTCTGCGAAGCAAAGTTTAATTTAAGTTCTATTTTAATTTATTTAAATTTATTTGATTGTTAAGTTCGACCAAAGTGTGGTCTGTTACGTTCTGTATCTCTCCCGAATTGGGAGGTTTGTATTTAATAGTGAGTGAATAAAAGAGGATTTCAAATCCCTTCACGTGCAGTTATTCTCCAGCCCAGCAGTTACATCAGAACATAGCGTACCTTCCGCTCCCTGTTCCAGTTCAGGACTTAGAACGTAAGGATAAGAACCCTATCACAGAATTTACCATGTTCTCAAAGAATACACACAGAATACTCAGTCCTGATAAGTTCTATATCTCTCTATATATACAGCTTTTGATAATCTAGTCATTTTCATCATGAAACACAGTTTCAGGTCGGAACTTTTTAATTCCACCTTGGCAGAATAATTAATCCTAGGCAGCCCCTCATTTTGGGCACATCCACAGGAGTATGTTCCTTTTGGATGAAGATAAAATCCATCTTCATCAAAATTCATCACTCATCTTTTGTTCACAGAAATTTTTAGTTTCTTCAATTATTGCATTCATTACATTATCGGAAAAAATCTATTTCATTCACATAACTTTAATTAAGTTTACTTCTACAATTCCCGTAAATTCATAAGGCTTCAATTACTTAGCAGATTGAGTAGCCGCTATTCTTCTGGACTGTGAGGTGAAAGTAAAACAAACTTCCAGTTTTGACTGAGAAAATTTCGGAATCAAAACCACTATTCTCACTTAAATCTAGAGTTTCCGGTGTCAAAATATTCACTCATGGACTTAAACGGACACTGATGGTCTTTACAATTGAAATATACTCTTCTTTCCTTATAAACTTCTTTCTCTTAGACATTGGACTATTAGTTTAACTCTCTTACCCTGTGCAAAAAACTTATGTCTGATATCTAAAGAAGATGCAAACTGAAGTTCCTACAGTCACAGCTCCACTTCCAATCTTTGCATAGGAAGAAAGCAAATCTGAAGCATCAGAAACTGTTCAATGTTTATAACACATGAAGCAAACTGTGCATCAGCTGAGTTTTGTTTACTTTATATCATCTGCTTGTACATCTAAATGATCCACCAGAATCAGAAAGTACTTCATGAACACAAGTTCAACAATATACATGTTCAAATAAGCTACCTGTAGCGCACACGAAGTGCCATCTAGTGATTTAAAAATTTTTTTAAAGAATGTGCATGTCTGAAAGTGCATATATGCCACATCGTCTGGAAGATCAATTCAAGCAGCGATGCACCAGTGCATCATCTGGCTGCTAGTGATATTTGGGACTGATGCATACATGACACACCCATCAGCACAGGGCTTTTAGTTCAGCAACATACCATCATGAAGGTGTAAAAGCAACCTTCAAAAACACAAACGGCAATAGTCTATGAAAAAATTAACACTTTTACAAGCGTTACTCTTATTCAAAACTAAATATAGTTTTCAGTAGCTTCTCTGAATGTGGGATTTATTCTAATCATACAGTTCTCCTAGTGACATGAAAAATCTCCTAAAATAAAGTTTCATATTTCTCAAGCTTGTTAAAATTTCTTAAATGTAATTTCTGCTTGCATCTTAAGCAAATTTATGAGCTCATGTTAGTGGCTGTCCTGCAGTGACTGATTTTTGAAGCTGCAATAATTACATATCATTCTTGCTCCATATCATATGGTTGCTAGTAGCAGAAAAACTTGAAGGCTAATACTTATAGGTTTAACTCCCATGTAAAAGTTATTGGGTTGGAGGGAAAGTTCTGTCGTATTTTAAAGAAAACATTTGAATTCATTTATAAAAATATGTGTTTAATATTAATCAATTATATATGCTCCGTTATTTGTTACAACCTGTTGCCATCTTTCAGGTAACCTGTGAAATCCTGTTTTGTAGAAGTTCTCATCCTTGGAATTAAAATAGTCAGCAACTGCCTTAGAAACACTTTCAAAAGACTTAAATTTTTT
>KK112855.1:461990-491004 GCA_000611955.2 Stegodyphus mimosarum
CATCAGACAAATTCTTTTCTGTTAATTCATGTGGAACCCAAATACTTTGCTTTAACACAAACCCAAGAGATTTAATGTGATCTCGAACAGTTGTATGATGAATGCCAAACTCTTCTGCAATTTCTCGACTTGTTAAATGTGGATTATTTTTAAACATGGATCGCAAAACATAATTATTGATCTTAGATGGTCGTCCAGATCGATCACTTTCTTTGAGGCTCAGATTCCAGGAACGAAATTTGCTAAACTATCTTTGACAAGTACGAACATTTACAATATCTTTTCCAAATACCGCACACAAATTTTCACATGCAACCGATGCGTTGCTTCCTTTTTGGAACTCATATAAAATGCAGTGTCATAAATGCACTTTATCTACTGACATGTTTTTCACTTTAAATATCACAAGTAAATGATGAACGGTAAAAAAGGGCACCTTTTATATTATACAGCAGCTAAAAAAACAAAAAAAAAATCCGATTGACTCACTAGACAGATTTTTTTTAATTTACAAGAAAAATCACCTGCCTATTTAAAATACGACAGAACTTTCCCTCCAACCCAATAATTTCCAAGGTGTGTCAGTTTATCCTCTTCATTGCCAGATATATTAGATTACTACATGTGATACTACCTCAGCAGCATTTTTCGTGATAAGACGGTAAAATGATCAGAGTTGGGCCATTCATGATGAATGTCAAAACAGGCAAATATGTGTGGTTGCTACAAATGGGGAGGGGGTTTATATTCTTCAAATGAGTTTAAAACATTTTTTAATGGCCAGTGACTTTACTTAATAGCCATCAGCCAATACAAGGGCTGGAAATGGTGGCATAGGTGGTCACCGTCGCCTTCTATGAAGGGACGTCTGTTACAACTACGCCTTCTCTGGGATTTGAACCTGGGCCCATCGCTACTGCAGTCAGAGTCACCAACCACTATAGCTGAGAGTTCATAACATATTCTTCAGTAAAATTCACTAGGCTTATCTTTGTTTTTCATCTTTATTTAGGATCTAACTCAGTGAGCTTCAGTATTTTAGACCACAAATTTTGTCTGTGTAACCAATACGTAACTGAAGTTCCCATATTTCACAAAATTAAGAGATTGCTTTCACATAAATGACTGCATACTTTACATAAATTCCATATGCTTGTGTAATTAATTTTTCTTTTGCATAGTACTAAGTGAAGCATTTAATCACTGCTTTGAAACTAAACAAGTCTTTTGAATTATGAAAAACAATCTGTTTTTAGAAAAGGAACATTTATGCATAAGTAAGCAATGCTAACTAAAAGGCATATAATTCCATATAAAAAATATAACTTTTTATTTATATTCTGAAATGTTTCACACAGACAGTTCAGGAAACAGAAATACAGATATATGGTTACCCACCAAAGTCCTTAGATAGCTTTCTTTCACAGCCATTAGCTGCAGACAAGTACAGTCGAATACCGAAAATCTGTTGACCTGAAATCCGCATTGCCTCTCAAAACATAACATTCAATTTATAGGTTCCAGAAACTGCAACATGGAGAATGAAATACCGAAGAAAAAATATTTATCCAATAATGACATCATAATTACCGAATATTAATGATTCTGTGTTACAGGCAGAAAAAAAATCTTAGCCCAGAACAGGCTTTTAATATGAATGATGTGTTCAAATGAGCCAACACTGGCATATCAAATAACCGATGATGAAATCACTGGCTCTGTTTTGAACTTGCCACAGCAAGAAAATGATTCTAACACCGACACAGATAGTGAATTTGATAGGAGTGAGAAAATATCTTTTAATGAGGGTTTTGAACATGGTGAAAAATACCTAAAATGTTTAGAACAACAGAGCTGTGTCATAGAGGAAGAGATTACGAACCTATGTAACTTACAAAAAAAAAAAAAACTTACTTTGGAGCGCCCTATGGTTTTAAAACAAACCTCTATCAGAAAAATGTTATGCTTTATTAATATCCCTTATTTTTACATGTCTTTATTGCATATGCCCTTAATGTTTTAAAATATTCCCGTAATCACTAATATAAATGAATTATATTTAATTTAATGCATATAATAAATTAATGTAATAATGTATATTACTGTATATAATAATTTAATTAGATATATCTAATATGCCTTTATTTATTTTGCCATTCTAGTCAGAATATTATGATTTAGCTTTTCTGTCCTGAAATCTGCAAAATCCTAAAATCTGCACAACCTCTGGTCCCAAGCATTGCATATTTCTGGATTTCTACTGTACTTCCAAATGTAAAAATTTTTTAAATGGCACAAATAATTATGTTGTGGAAATTTAAATTTAAAAATTCAATTTCATAATTTTGAAAAATTAACCTTTTTATTATTCACTGAGCTATTCAGCTACACTTAATAAAATGGTCTTTTCTAACAATATATGCCCTGAAACACCTCTGTCATATTTACAGAAAAGGCCCTAAATAGAGTCAAAAATTTAATTTCAACTAATAATTCAGTATTTGCAATGCTACAGGAACACACAAATGTAAACTTTCCATAATCAGAAAAAATATCCAAGCTTGTGCATTTAAAGGAGTAAAGATATTCCTCATCATCTATCATCTCTATTAAATAATAAACAGTCGATACATATGTATGTATATATGTACGAATGTTCCTCGCAATCCAGAAAATGGTGGCACAGCCGCCAAATTTTCAATACGCATAGTACTACACCTCAACATGTGCACTTCATGACACCTGAATTTTGAATTTCCATTTTATTTATTTCATATTTTGTGTAAATATAATGATGACAATTGGATTAACAAACTCAATTATTTGAAAGCATTGCCATTCAGTGAAGTGTAAGATATTCATGCTTCAAATTTAACCACAGAATTCAGCAATTTAATAGAAATATTCTGCCACACCCCAGAAAAAAATATTTTCATCTTGCTTGTTCTGCTGCATTGCCATTCCATAAAGCCTAAGCTATTTAATTTTTCTTTAAAATTTAATTAGTCTGCTATTAGCAAACAGTGATTTAACAGCAATATAAGCAGGTTTTCATTTACATTAACTACTCGCTAAAGCTGTCAAATTATACTAGTTGAACTCATTAAAATCATTATATAATTTTTTTGCCTCGTTCAAATACAACAGCATGGATGACACAAACATTAATGAATGATTGTTTTGAAAATCATACATGAGACTCAGCAACATTTGACATCTGTTGATTTACTGGATAATGCAAAAATTGTCCCATTTGTATAAACAACTGTTTGGATCATGCATCACTTAAAGTTTTACTAAAAGATAATGTCTCATTTTGTTCTTTCCAATAAAATGTACATCCACAATTCAACCAATGGATAGTAGAATGTTGCCTATGGTGAAATAGAGAGATGTAAAGTAGCTTTTTTTAAAATCAATGCTAAATTTTCTGAATTATGGCAATATGTTTCAGCAGCTATTTTAAAAAATACTTGGCATAATTTATGGCCAGGTATCAATCATATTTCATGGTAAAGATGATGATAATAGCTGTGAATTTGAAAACTTTTCGATAGCACAAACAAAAACTGACATTTTTCAATTAATAAATTTTTTCAAAAATATGGAGAAATTCTAAATGAAGATTATATAATGATATAATTGAAATTTTCTATATTGAAGACAATGCCCGATTCATCACTCATGTAACAGATGCCAAAACATATAGTATAGTTTTAAACCCAGAAAATATGACAGTTTATTGAAAATTAAATGGTTTCAAATGACAGTTTAGTGGGAATTCCCAGCAGGACTTGAACAATGAAACTTTGTAACTGAACAAGAATTTCTACCTATTTATAAAATTAAAGAGAAAGTATTAGCACCAAAATAAAAAATGAATAAAAACTGACATGGCCAGCACATGACCGCCTGTCACTTCCATGTTTTAAATACCAAGAAATTTTGGCCAGCACATGACCGCCTGTCACTTCCATGTTTTAAATACCAAGAAATTTTAAGTGAAATCTTACTTCCAACAGATAAAATGCAAACAAAAATCTAGTTGTTCCAATAAATAGAAATCTCTGCACGAAACTTTGAATAATTTAACTCGATTTTAATTACAGGAAATCAAATGTTTATAGAGTAGTTAAAATGAATGCTTTGAAACAAATATAACTTAATTTCCTTCTAAGTTATTTTTCTATAGCATAGCTGCCAAACCTGAAATCTAAAAAACCAGAAACTTTTGTGAGAAAACCAGGTTTTCATACTGCATGGTTACAGCATTCCAAAGAAACTTCAAACTGACCCTAATTCACTTTATAAAGCATGGTTCAAGTTAAGAACTATCAAAAATTACATTACGATGTCAAATATAATGGCATTTAATAAGATATTTTAAAATTTATGTTCTCTGGCTAATTTTGTTTTTTAACTTCCTGACACTTTGACATGGAAAAAAATCTCGAGCAGTGAACAAAAGTCATTTATCAAATTACTTTTAAATACAATGAAAATAAAATTAATGATTAATGTACACAGTGTTTGTATAAACTTAGTAATGTACCATATAATCAAATAAACAATATTAAATACAAATATTAACTGATTTAAACACTGCTTGAATCATCATATAAAAATCTACAGATGTCTGCAGAAGATTTTATGTCAGAGCAAATGATCAAATGAAATTTAATAAGATCCATAAAATATAAGAAGAGGGGGAAAAAATCAACACAATTCAGATGAAATAAAATAGAAAAAAATCATACCAAAAATCATTATTGGTGGAGAACGGAATTTTCGCAATTTAAGTTTAATTAATTCAAATTAATTTCCTTTATTGTTGGGAAAATTTTTTTAGCAAAAGGTAAAAATTAAAAACCAGGAAATTCGGTGATCTACAAGGACACATGATGAAAAACCAGAAGATTTGCAAGCTATGCTATAGTATCAACAAATCTAAATTAATTTTGATCTGCGCATATATTCCTATGCTATCAGTAAAGCTTAGGAGGGCTGCAGAGGAAATGCCGATATAAAAATCGTTCTCTTCTAAGGCTTGATATAAATTAATATCATGTCTAGATGTAACACACATAATTTTAATATATGCTGCTTTTATTTTAAACTCTTATTATAATTATCCTTTTCCATGAAAATCTGTTCCAATTCAAATAGAAGTATCACTTCCATACATAATCAAAAATCTAATATACTGTTCTCATATGGATTGTATATGTACATATGAGTTTTAAGTACCAAACCTGAGAAATTTTGAATTGCACCATAACATACTTTTTTAGAAAATCTGTTTAGAGCATCAAATAAAATATTACTTCCAGCTTATCAGTTTTAGAAACAATCTAATATTTTGTTCCCATTGATATAAAGGTCTTAAATACTAAAACTGGAATGTTTGGGATTATATTTTAATGTGGTCGTCTTTCATCAAAATCTCTTAAGGGCTTCAAGTAAAGTACTACTTCAAGTGTCCATTAAAAACTGTTTCAAGTACAGTATGGGCCTGAAGTACAGTTACCATGTTCAGTTGCTCACTTTCTCCCAAAATCTCAATCTAAAAATTCTTTATATGAATTCAGAAAGCTTAAATATAGAAACTGAAAAATTTCAGAACATTCATATAAGAATTACTGCGGTCAAAAAACCGTTCAGTCATAGACACAGTGCACTAGGCAGGAGGGGTGTACAGCTTATAAGAGAAGCTACACATAGTTAAACGCTCCAACCCTAGAGATGATCCGAGGCAGCCCCCCCCCCGATCAACCCAGAGGGACAGAAATGCAAAATGTCTGGGTAAATACAATGCTTTGTCAGTGACACAATCGTCAACAGAGAACACAAGTCAAGAAGGTTTGTCCCTCAGTGTTGACCAGGAGAAGCCAATCCCCCCCGGAAAACCTTTGATATTTTGATCATCCTCACAACCAAGGGGCAGACAGACAAGAAAGACAGCACCATATGGTCCCTTCTGAACCTAAACCTACCACTGATTAAACAATGGTTCTAGTCACTATAAAGACTTAATTTTACCCCAGAAGTTCAGATGGTAGAAGTTCAATAGTGCTGTGTAGGTAGTGGTCGTAGCCAGAATGACAGCATTGCTTTCAAACAACCCCGAGGGGCACTCATATACAGAGACATCATACTAAAAACAGTAAAAATGTGTTGTGATTGACCGAATTCGTACTTACTCACTGAAAACACACCATAAAATTTTTGGACCAAAAAATGCTTGAAAAACAAACAAGTATTGAGCTTCCCCCCCTTCTTTGGATATTTTGACTTTTTTAAAGTCATAAATGCTTCATTATTTCAGAATTTCTATATGTCATTTTACTATATTTATGATCTAAAATCCAGAAATTTTCGAAATCTGAATTTGGTGATTTCGGATCTGACTTTTTACTATACTACTTCTAAAAATTATAACATTAAAAACCTTGACTCCCATACCACAAAACTTGAACAAGATATTTAATTTCAGATAGCCTTCACAATGGCAAAAAACAATTTTTATCACTTGCCTTGAGGAATCGGTTAAAAATAAACATATCAAATTCGCATTATTATTTTCGGCTCATACCCTTCTGTCATATAAAAAATTTGCTGCACTAGAAATCTTTTCAAATTTTAGTTTATGTGAATAAAATTATGAATCGACTATATGCAAATACTTGAAGCCTTATGTTCTAAATTATGAATTCTACTAAAGTCTGTGAATAAGATCTATTTTTTGGGGGGGAGGGGGGCTAGGAGCATTTACTAAAGCTTTTAATGACAGTTTGCAGAACCGATACTTTATTTCTAGTTATAAACGAATTTTTATACTTCATTTTTCAATTTGTGAACAATCCCTGAATTTATTATATAGATTATTTCAGGCTTCAAATATCTTGGTCAATTTTTATAATAGCCGAGTCAAACATTTTATATTCCATTTTCAGAAACAGTATAAACTTTAACTATTTGGACTAAAGAATGTATAAAAATGTTAAATTTTGTAGACTTTTATGAAAATATTACTTTAAAATTTAGAAATGCCATTACATGAATATATATATCAATGAAAACATTAATATGAAGCATGAATTAAAGCATTTTTATACTTGGAAGCATATGTCTACAATCAATGATTACAAAAATGAAAGTCACATAAGGTCTTATGAATACCCTGTATAAAATTCAAGAAAATATTTCTTATAATTTTGTTGGTCTTTACAAAATTTAAGTGGTCTCCTGGGAAAGAAAAAACAGTATCTAAGTAAGTCCTCTGTACCTCATGCAATTATTGTAAAAATAAAACATGTAAATACTACTAGTTATGAGATGAGGTATATGGTCTTCAATCTTAACATAAAAACCTAAAACGCATTTACCTAAAAAATAATAAACAATTTACTATACACGTTATACTTAATTCCATTATTAAAACACTTAAATACAAAAATGCATACCATCTTGAAAGACCCTTTCAACATTGAGCCCATAAGTAGCACAGGTTTCGTAATAGGAACACCTCTTGAGGTCATTAGCTAATTTTCTAGCCCGTGAGTCATCAATAACACGAGGATTACTTTCACTAATTGCATCTAGCAGAAAAAGCAAATCATGCAATGTAAGATCAACAGCAAAGCAAGCAATACAAAGTATAAGAATTTACCGTCACACTTTTGCTATTGTAAAATATTGTCTAAAGTCACCTACACGAATAATTATATACATCAAACACACTCAAGTAAATACTGCCTGCTGTAACTGATGCAATAAAAAAAAATTAAGCATAATATTACAATATCCACATAACTGTGCCTATACATATATTAATAAATTTACCCTGGCACCTAAAATTTAATCTTTTGTACACAAAAGTAAAAAATATTTGTAGGGTAATTCCAAATGCTGGCCTGTGCTCATGGTGGAAGAAAATGCAGGCCTCTGTAATGCTCCCATGACATGCAGACAGTTTTTTATGAATGTTAATAATGTATACTTTGCTTTGAAGTTTAAGAGAAAAAATACATCAAAAAGAGTTTACACTGTGACAAGCCATTATTTATTTAATTAGTAAAGGGTTCAACAATATTATTTATTTGATATGCCAATATTTATTTCTTAAATAAAACAAAATAAATGAAGAAAAAAACTTCTTCTAAAAGAAATTTTTTGTATTACAGCGTTTTTTTTACTTTAAGAACATTTCTTTTGTATATATTTAAAAAAATATATATATACACATATTTCAGGGGGGAAAAAGAAAGAATGGGCCAATATTAACTAAGATAATGAATTATGCCCTTAAGGAAAAATTCGGTGTACCTATCTAGGTTGGCTATTAACAACAATCTATCCTCACAACCTTCTGCAAGAACAACAGTAATAATAAAAATTTTTTTAAAAAAATCCAATAATCTACTGACTTAAATAAAAATTTAATCCTGCCAGATCAAAGAAGTATATCTTCTAAATTTATTAAATAGCATAAAATCGTTATTATTTAATAAAATTTAAAGATACAGAGGTACCCCACATGGTACACAAATATAACCAGCAACGAATTTTGAGCTTGTCTGATGAACATAAATTCTACGAATCACCCAAATACAAAGGTATTTCAGAATGAATAAACATATTTCCTGTTTGAAATCATGTTTTAAGTTTTACATTCATCAGAAATTCTATTTTAAAAAACAAAATGAAAATTTCCATCGTCACTAGTTAAAAAAAAATAAACGCGCAAATACTGGAAGGTATCGATTACATACGACGATAAAATTTGATTAAAATCAAAGTATTAATACATTATTAAATTACGCGAAATTTCAAACAAATATACCTTATGTATGAAAACAGCAGGTACATGGAACAGAATATCGATATCTAAAAATAAATTTCCATTTCGAAAAGTTCTTTCAAAATAATTATTTGCAAGGTGGAAGGAAAAAATAAATTGGGATGTATTAGATGCTTCTTCAAGATTCTTCTTCTCTTAATTGTAAACATAACCGATTAACCTAAGAAAATTCTAAACATGAAAAATAAGCAAGTAACCGCATCAGAGGTAAACTAAATAAAGAGGCTTACCTTGACGCAGGCCCCTCATCGAAAAATAACGACCATGTCTACCACGGCAAAATAATCGATCGATACAGCGCCCTCTGGCGCCGTCAAACAATCGGCAGACAAATTTTGACAGTACGCAACTTATTTCAACCTCCGTAATTTATGTTATGAGAACGAAGGCTTTTTCGCCACAAAAATTTATGAAATTGTAGAACACTCGCATTACATTATAATGCTTTTTCCGTGTCACGGATTTGTAGTAGTACTGGAATTAAATCCGCATTATAACGAAACTGAAGAATACCGCAATAAAAAAAAACGAATATTTACATCGAGCGACGAAATTATACATTCGCATATTTCTGATGTATTTAATATTAAGATTTGGAAGTTCTTTTATGAATTTTTGTTAGCAAATTACGCAAGTAGAGAACGAGACACAGAACAGAAAAGTGAAAAACACATGAATTATACAGAAAACTCGAACACGTATCGCCGTATTTACGCATAGGTATGCAAATCGAAATTAAAAATTAAACTTTTGATCGCGATAAATCGCGTGTTTTCAATTCACTCTACGACTTTAAAATTACTATCTTGCTCACAGATTTCAACGTCTGCCCGTTAGATAGTACATATATTTTTTATGTCATCAATAAAATTAATTTTATTAAACAGGAAAACTTCTGTGACAATAATGTGCCTTGTTTTGCAGCTAAGGAGGTCTTTCACCAACAAGTTACTTCAGCATGATTTTTAAGCAAAACTCCCGTAATATCCAAGGACGCGGTACAGCTACACGAAAGCAAAAGGATTCTTTCACACCTACATATACAAATACACGTAGTTAATCGTGTATCACAAAATGCAAAGCAGTGACAATTATTTCTTATCTTGTGAAATACCTCATTCATCTACAATGCGAATGCTATTACTACTACATACACCACCGAAATTAACTACCAAATCGATGATCTACGATACATAAATCGCACCAGATGAGTAAGTCCTCTGCTGAAAAGAGTAATCCATAAGAATTATTTGCATATGCAGAAAGCCTAACGCATGTAAAATTCTGCGTTTCATTCAGTGAAAAATACACACAAATACACATTTGCATTTATTTCATTATTATCTACCATAGTTACCTTGAGTGCCAACAAGGATGAGAGGCACATCGCCCGGGCTTCGATAATGAGACATCTTAGTATAATAGTTATAAATGGCATTAAAGGAAGCTTCGTTTTCTAAGCTGAAAACATAGATAACGGCGTCTACCCAACAGCTGAACTGAAAGAAAAACAACATAACACAATTAAAGTCTGAAAATAGTAAATCACAGAAATGCTTCACACTGCGATGCTAAGTTATTACTCTCATTTCGCACACATACATACACACAGAAAATAAATAAAAAAAATTTTTTTAATAAAATAATAAAGAAAGAAAAAATCCGAACGGTTTCAGATTTTAAATATGTCCAAAGGAGAGTTTTTTTTTAGCATTCTGTGTGTTACCTTTATTACCTTTACTTATTAAATATCATATTCGCACTTAAACCATAAAATTCAGTTCAAGAGCTATACTGCAAAATAATTTTAAAATGAGCATATCTTTAGAATTTCCGATACACAGTCTCGCGCGCTGGCGATATATATATATTTTTTTTTTTTTCTGTAGAACCTTGCCATTGCTCGCTTTGAAATGCTTTGAGTTTGTTAATGAAAAATTCGTTAAAGTTTTACAAAATCTGAAATCGATAATAAAACAAATTCCAAATTTGGCCTTCCAGATGCCCATATTTGCAGGAGGGTTACGTTATTTAAAATTGGATGGCTCTAGGTACCATTGTTTTATCACAGTGCGAGAAACCTATATACATTTATGCAGATTCTTCGTTATTTAATTTCTTTAAATATAATACAGGGCGGTAATATTTGGTGGCAACAATTTGAAGCGAAGCTGATTCACTACAAGTGAAACAACGCTTGTAGTGAATCAACGAAAAATGCCAAAACGCAATTAATAGTCCTTCCGAGCAAATTGCCTCTTTAGACTAATAATAATAAAAACTTCAGAAATAACACAGTGGTTTTTATCTTTTATTTTTACCATTTAAAGCCCCCCCCCCTTTTTTGGCGTTGGTGCGCGCTCCGAAATCTGCGTTGCCACCCTTGCATCCTTTCTTAATGTTGGATGGTTTACTGATTAAGGCAAAACAACTCGGGGCTGTGTGCCTAAAGGGAGGGATGCCTTCGTGGAGGACTTTCTAGGGAAAGCTGGCCCGTATCCATGCTATACATGGAAAAAAACATGACAGCATCTATGCAGCGAAACCGTCTTGCCGGGATTCGAAGCCAGATTGATTTACAAGTTTTCAATTACTTTAACGCTCGGCCGCTGAAGGGGGCGGGGGCGTTACGCAGCTTTCCTTAACTTTACAAGCAAGTTTATATTTAAAGAAAATCTTTTTAAACTTCAAATTTTAAAAAAATATTGACCAACTTTCCAAGAGTTTCATAATGAGGGATGGTAACAACTAATTCAATTACTGGATTACAACGACGATTACAATTAATTACAACAAGGGCTATCCCCTTAGCTTTATCCCAATTTTGCAAAAGAACACATTAAGTATAGAGTCCAAGAGTCTCGTATCCCATTTCTCATCCTCTCAAAATGACTTTCCAATCGATAGATTTTACGAACACCACCTCTTTAAAGACCCAACAACCGCGAAGCTCAGTGGCCTTACAATGTATTCAAGGTCTAGCACTTTGCAGACATTATGATTTTTTTAAACAAGGAAATCGAAGAAATGTGCAATGCTCTGACCGGGACTCGAACCTTGGACCTCACGAATACGCGCCGAGTGTGCTGACCATTACACCACGAAGACACGCTAAAAAAGCGGGAGAAATATACTCCCGCTTTCAAAGGGCGACTGGGGGATTAGGGGACCCAATCGCCAAATCCTGGTGGTGAAGAATCATCATCGACCACCTTTTTCAGTTCGAGAGTAACTGCAGAGTTATCAGTTTTTTTTTTTTTTTTTTTTGGAAGCAGCGAAATCGAAAAAATGTGCAATGTCCTCGCCGGGACTCGAACCTCGGACCTCTCGCTTACGCGAAAAGTGTGCTGACCATTACACCACGAAGGCATGCTAAGAAAGCGGGAGAAATAACTTACAACTTCATCACGGATACTAGTTTCTGCAAAACACGCTACGGCCTTAATACGAAGAAAAGTGCCTTATTTAATTTTGTCGAAACACTGCATTAATTAAATTACACAATCGATTTGTTTGGTTTATTTGATTATGGGAAAAGACGTGAGGGCTATCTGCCTACGTGCAAGGATGCCTTCATGGAGAACTTCCTCGTACCCACGTTATACATGGGGAAAAACACGAAAAAGACCATGCAGCCAACCGTTCGCCTGGAATCAAACCTAGATGGAACTACCAGTGTTCAGCAACTTTACCGCTTGTGCGATGTGAGTCAATTAAATAACAGAAATACGGGGTCCTCGAAAAAGACGTCTACCGGCTGTATTTTCTTAAATATTATTTCTAGACTTCGAACTACAAAGATTTTAAAATACGAAGCAAATCTATATAAAAATAGTCAAGGTTCTTAATGGAAATGGTTCTCTAGAACAAAACGTAATTTCTTATATGGTTCAACTGGAATAAAAATTCCAATTAGTAAAATAGCCTTTATGAGCAAAAGTCAGTTCAATATGACAAATCAAGAATTTCATAAAAAATAAAAAATACAGATAAAAATTCAATGGTTAAGTTGTTTTACCTAGGCTAAAATAGTAATTGCGAAAACCAGCTACTTTTGTTTTATCATTCCATTCTCAATTTCTTTTCAGAAGTCTTGCATAATGAGTCGGCATCAAGCATGGAAAAAAATACGCTACGAAATGTTGTTATATTAAAAAATATTGTTATGAAATGTCCAGGCGCGGTAAGATAGCTTCCCCGCAAAGCAGGTTTAGGGATGCCAGAAAATGGCAAGTGAAGGCAGGGTTGCCATATTTGGTGAGAAGATGCCCATTTGGCGACAAAATTGGCGATATGCCATAGACGGAAGGAGGTTCTTCTGGAACGAATTCCTGCTTCAGCCCAGAATGTTCTCGAACACAAGCCAAAAGCTATATAAACCCTACTGGTACGCGGAGAGAGAGCCAGTGCGAGTCAGTGCCTAGTCTACCGAGTTGATAATCAGGCAGTGAGCAAGTGTCTCGTAGTCTAGTGCCGAGTTGGTCGTGGAATGCATCGACAGAGTCTCTTATTGTATCGCGAGTTAGTGCATCGTCGAGTTTTATCTAAGAGCGTGTTCAGCTCCGAGAACGACTGATCCCAGTCGGGAGCTGTACTCTAGCGTATCGTCGAAAGCATCGCGAGTTGTAGCGTGGAGAGTCTTGAGAATACGGAGAGCTCCGAGAACGACTGAGCAGAGTCGGGACCTGTACCCGGGTGCTTTGCCGTGAAGGTCTCTCCACCGTTATAGTCTGAAGTCTGTGTTGCTGATTATTCCAGCGTGTTTATAGTAGTTCTCTGACGACTGTAAAAGTATTTTCGGAGCTGCCCTGAGAATAAATAAATAAATAATGATAAATAATGCTAATAAAGTGTGTCTTGATACTTCATCAACTGCAGGGTAACGTAATATTCATAAATTTGCAAGACTAGTTTCGAAGGTTTATTAGAACCTTCTTCTGCAACTATAAAAGTGCAAATTCTGTTATCATTCATTTCGTTCCACTGATTCACTATAAAAAGTCGCATACTTCATTTCCGGATTATTTTCTCTTCAGTCAATAAAATTCGCAGTTCGAGATTTAAGGACCAGTCTATCCATACTTAAGGATCCATTCAGGACATTAACACCTGGGGTATACATACGATTCCTTGCCAATGTGGTTTAATTTACATCGGTCAAACTTAAGGCAGGCTTAAAAGTTCGTGCTAAGGAACATGAGGCATATGTTAGTGAAAAAGAAACACACAAATCCGCTGTTGCCCAAAATTGTAGGTTAGAAAACAATACTTTCCGTTTTACTGCAGCCAAATTATTCAAAAAACATCTATATACTTCTGTTGTCATTCCTTTTTCCCCATCGATTAGCTATAAAACTGCACGATTTTATTTTTCATCAACAGAGAGGCGCCAGTAGCTTGACTTCCTTCCTCTCTTTCTTATCGCTTTCGTCCTATTTAAAACTTCGGAACTAGTCCTGCAAAATTTATGAATATTACGCTGATTCTTGTTTAACTCCTCCAACCCCCCCCCGGGAAAGAAAGTTTTCTTCAAATCATGCTATCTCTGCGAGTTTAGAGAGTTTGCTGCTTATCTTCCCCAGTAATGTAATACCTTGTCATGATCGGGGGAGAGCTCTCCATATTTTTTTTTTTTTTTTTAAAATTTTTTTAAGCCAAATTACACTACATTGGTTTACACATCCCACGGTGTTAACCCCAGGGTACCGGCGGGACGGCAAATGAAGATAAGAAAAATAAAAATGAAAAGGGAGAAAAAAAAAGGATAAAAAAAAGAGTCACAACAAAATAAGGAAATGAATTAGGGAATAATAGAAAAGGAAGATAATAAAGACAAAGGAAATACTAATGACGTAAATGAATCATTAGATCTATATCTGACAGAGTCATACATCGCTGACAACGTACTAGCGAGATAATTAAAGAAAATCTTTGGAGATTCCACTTGAAAAGTTAATAAAGTGACATGAAATAAAATAAGAGAAACATTCCAAAGGTTATAAAATGTAATGACGAATGTTTTAATAGAAAATGGTGGACTGAGAGATCGGTTAAAAGAAAACAAGAACATACAAATTTTGATAGATGAAAATTAAAAGCAGCAAAAACCAACTTACGCTGAAAAATTAAGATCTAGATCAAAGCAAAGTAAAAAAATAGAACCAGAACATGAAATTCTGATTTATTCTACGGAAAAAAAACTGTACATCGGAGCAAATAAGGGGAAAATTAGTAAAGAATATATTGCCTAATCAATTAAAGATTGGTAGCCAAAGGGTATAAAAAAGTAAAAAATGGTGGAATATTACTGAAGGTTAGCAAAAAAGACCTGATAGTTCTAGAATCAGCTATTGCTAAAAACGTAATTTTGAATGAAGGGCTGGAAATAAAAAGACCCAGACAGGTGAATCCAAAGATAATTATCTGTAAGATGCATCATTTGAGTAATGAAGAGCTTAAAGAATTCTTAATATTATCTCAAAATGGAGATTTAAAAATCAGCTGAGATTATTCCAAGATTTAATATAAAATCTAGAACGGGGAATCGCTGGATTGTGTTCCTGGATCCAGAGTCATTTAAAAGGGAAAAAAAGAAGACATAAATAAGGGAGAAAAAAGTTAATTTAAGATGGACTTGACGTGATATAAATGAATATAAGGGAGTTACTAGATGCTCTTCTTGCTATGAATTTGGCCATATAAAAAAATATTGCCAAAATGATACAATTTGCAATAGATGTAGCCAGAAAGGGCATACTCAAAATTACTGTCCACGTGAAGTATAAAAATCATAAACTGTATTATGGCAAATGAAAAATATGGTCTTGGCTTGAACACAAATCATGAAAATACAAGTAAAAAATGTACATGTCTTATAAGGCAATTAGAAATTCTGTCAAAAAATATATAGATTATGGACAATAAGCCTGAAAATATTGTAATAAGCTAGATTTATTTCATGCTATTAAAACCATCGACCAACTAAAGGCGCAGATTACAAACAAGAACATACAAATAATTTGTAAACAAGAACCTTATGTGTCACAGGAGAAAAATCTATGGATTTCCTTTATGTGCAACAGCATATTGCAGAATGAAGAAGATATATAATAAGAAGTAATATAATAAGAACGAAGAAATTAGCACTGGAATTTTCGTTTTTGATAGCAGACTTTCTATTATGCAGATCTATGTATCAAAAGATATTGTGGCAATTCTAAGAGATGGGTAAAAGATCTTATGTTTTGATTACTTGCTATTTTTCACCTTCAGAGGCTTTTGAAAATCATTTACAAACCTTAACACCTTTGAAAATAAGATCTGATAACTATTCAATAGTTATCAATGGAGATATAAATTGTAAACATTCCCTATGGGGATAAGAGAGAATGGCCAGTAGAGGAGAAATACTACCAGATTTTTCCTTGATGAATAGATTTGTGATTAATTATAATAAGTATGATCGTATGACACTTAGCTCCACGATGTGGAGTTCTTCAATTGATGTAATAGCATCAAATGTTATACGAAATTCGGAAATTTTAAGCTGGAAAGTCCTTGACGATGTTCCTCTGAGTGATCATAAATGCATAATCTTTGAAATGAATAATATTAAATCTAAGGTGCAAGTGGATAAAATAAATTTGAAAAATGTAAAAATGAAAAAGTTAAAGATCTGCAATTGTCAGAAGATATTGATGAAACTGTAGGAATTATAAATAAAATAATTTGGGACACTTATAATGAAAGTGCAATATATAAGAAAAAGTTCAAGGAATAAAAGTGTGAAAAATTTGTCACCATGGTGGAACACTGACTTAAGTGTTAAAAGAGAGCAAGTCCGGGCTCTTAGAAGAAAGTTCCAAAGTTCACCAGAATGTCATAATGTGGAAAAAATAATTATTTATAAAAAGATTCTTGCCCAATAAAGAAAAAATATACAGCAAGCTAAAGAAGACTATTGGAAAAATGTATGGAACAATACTAGGGTTCACAATCCTTTCGACACTTATTTTTAAATTGCAAATGATAAACAGATCAAATATTGCAATTATTTTAGAAATTAAAAAGAATGATGGTACAATGTCCGATATTATCAGAGAAGCAATAAAAGCTATTGTAGACTTTCATTTCAAGGTGGATAAAAGAGAAAATGAAAAGGAATTTCATAAGAAAATTAGAAAATTGGCAAGTGAAGTTCCAAAATGGGAAAAGGACATTCGTTTTGAGTCCCAGGAAATTTTTAATGCCTTTGGGAGTATGAGGAGAAACAGAGCTCCACGATCTGATGGAATTCCTTTGGAATTTCTTCAAAAACTTTGGTTTGTAAATGAAAATTTGATTATAAACCTGTGTAAGGTTTTAGTTAAACTAACAAAGTTTTATTTTAATTTGACTCTTTCTATCTGTTCTCATTTCAACTTCCCGTTAGAATAAGCGCGCGTTTCAGCTTTATGCTAATTTGAAGTGGAGCCAAGTTCTATTTAAACGAAAGGTAGAAACCCTTCAGTGTGAGAGAGCTTTTAGTCTCAGGCCACTGTTACTCTATTCGACGATCGCCTGACTAGCTAGCATTTAAATTCTAAGCCATAGCGCTTTTACGTGATTGCTTATTGAAGTAATTCCAAGTGCGTCAGTATTAGTTAAATCTTGCTACGCACCATTTAGTTTAGAGGCCAACCTCGCGTTATAGCTCTGTGAGCAAAGACTAATTAATTTCTAATTAGTTTTAGTTTAAATTTATTTGATTGTTCATTTTAGAGCCAAGTGCGGTCTTTATTTTCTGTATCCCTCCCGAGTTGGGAAGTGGTTTAATAATTGTGGTTTAATAAAAGAGGATGTTAAATCCCTCTGAAGTGTAGTTCTTCGACCACTTAACCACAGTATTCTACCACAGAACATAGCTGCATTCAGCTCCCTGTTCAAGATCAGGATTGTGTAAAGTGTTTCACGAAGGTGTTTGCCAAGAATATGCATCGAACACGCAGTCCTGACACCTGATCAACAAGTGTTTAGAAGAGGACTATTTCCCGAATGTTTGGAAAAAAATTTGTTTAATCCCATTTTCAAAACCAGAAAAGAATCCAACTAGTCCTTTGTCGCATAGGCCTATATGTTTACTGTCCGCTTTTGGAAAAGTTTTGGACAAGTTGATAAATAATAAGAGGTTGTGTTATAACTTGAAAAATAATAAATTGTTGAACGAAAACTAGTACAGATTCATATCTGGAAAAGATACTCTGCATAAAATTGAAAATGTAAAAAGAATCATGGATAAAGTAAAAAAATAATAATGATAATTTGCGTACAGCATTGATAAGAAACACTGGAAATGCCTTTAATGTATTATAGTGGTCTAGTACAAATGCAAATCTCCTGAGACTTAAATGTAAAATAAATTTGTATAAAATTATCTTTAGTTATTTAGAAAATTGAAAAATTATATACAATATAGATGGAATAAGTTTGGAAAGAAATTATGATAAAGGTGCACTCCAGAGGTCCTGTGCCCTACTTTACGGAATTCGATAGCTGACACAGCCTTGAGATTGAAATTCGATGCGGGAATGAAGTTGAAACTTATGCTGCTGCTTATTTCAGAAAGAAGTAGATTAGCAACATCAGACAAGGCTTTAGACATTTTTTCTAAATGGATTCAAGAAAACAAGCTGGAAATCAGTGATGATGAAATATCTATGATAACTTATCTTAAAAAGTTAATGCTAGTGCATCTACTCAGTGTCATGGAATGATAGGAAAAATCATTAGCAGAGATATCATAAAGTATTTGGGAATAACTATGGATACAAGTTTCAGCTGGATTTCACATTTGGCAAATGTCAAATAAAAGGTATAGAATATTATTAATAAATTAAATAGATTGACAAACGAAGATAACTATAGAAACAAAAGTATACTTAAAGAGTTGTGCAAAAGAGGAATAGAGAAAATCATTCTATATGGTGTTTCCGTGTGGTGGAATGGGATGGAAAAGACGAGAGTCAAACTTTTACAGATTCAAAAAGTGGCCTTTGGATGCTACAAGACAGTGTCAACAACAAATATACAGGTCTTAATGGGAGTCATTCCCCTTGATTTAAAGGCAGATTTAGAATTTCAAACTTATTTGGCACAACATATGGAAAGAGATATAATTAATGGAACTTTAACTGTAAGACATGTGTATTAATGTAAAAGAAAATAAATATTATTCTCATCCTGCAAAAATAGAGAGCTTAAAATGGGGAAAAAACATTTTACAAAGATGTGGCTTAGAAATTTTTACTAGTGGTTCGGTGACTGATGAGAAAGCAGAAACTGGTTTAGTAGCTTATTACAATGAGCAGAAATGTGAAAATAAAGATTTTAGATTAAATGAAAAAGCACAATCTTTGAGACTGATTATCAGCCTTCAAAGAAGCTTTAAAATGGGCTGATACCTGGATAAGACAAAGTGGTTAGGCAAATTGTTTTGTCTCAATTTACACTAACTCTGAAAGCATTGAACACTAATTCTGAAAGCATTAACCTTAAGAAAATAATTGACTAGAAAGGTAACTGAAATGAGAAATAAAACAATGGAACTTACAGATAAATTTGATTTGAGAGTAAACTGGATAAAAGGTCACACTGGAATATTGGGAAATGAGGCTGCAGATAATGCTGTGTAAGAAGCAATGAAGAAGGACACTACTAATATTTTCTCCATTATATCAATGGATTATTTAAAACCATTATTGCAGAAAGAAATTATGAAAAAATGGCAAGATAGATGGGAAAATGATAATACTCGAAGAAAGGTTTTTTTGATTCTTCCTAAAGTAAGGCGACAAGACTTTCCAGTAATAAAAGAATAAATCAAGCATTTACAGGTCATAGACAATGACCAGAATACTTGAATTATTTCATAAAAACAATATAAAATGTACATGTGGTAGGCACAATATGCAGATTTTACACATTATTTGTGGGAATGCATACAAGCAGTTTCTATAAGGGAAGACTCTTTAAGAAATGTTTCAAGAGAAAAATGTGAAGTATATCCTTACAAAGGAGAAAAAAACTGGGTTAGAATTTATAAACAATTTAAATAACTATGAACATTTTGAAGAAGATTATCAAGTTGTAATTTTCCCTTAAATTTGAAACTAAATCGAATATTTTTTTTTAATTTTATGTAATCTCATTCATACCTATTAGGTTATAAGTACTGATATATTTTATAATTGATAGTTTATGTTAAAAAGAGTCAAAAAATTAAAAGTACGCTGGTGTGCAAAACTGAAGCAACAGGTGTTCTTTTTGCCATAACTCCACGAGAATTCATCTGAGAGATATGGAATTCAGAAATGAGAGACAAGATTTTGTATTTAAACGATGACGAAAGCATAGATTCGCAAAAATCAATACAATGCGTACAATATGGAATCAAACAAACAAAAAAAAAAAAAAAAGCTTTATTAAACTCATAGTATCGTTACACATGATTGATTGTCTCTACAAGTAGAAGAGCAACAAGCAAATGTTCCTTAGTATGGGATATGTCCTCCTCTTACTGCAATGGTTGCTTCGCACCGTCTCTCCATACTCAGCACCAGATCTTGAGGTAAGAGTGCCCATTCCTCAATCAGCATCTGTTCCAGTTGCTGAGTGTTCCCCGGAGGATGGAATTGTGCCGCAAGGCGTCTCCCCAAAGCATCCCACACATGTTCTATGGGATTTAAATCAGGGGCATATGCTGGCCAATCCATTCGAATGATATCTTCACTTTTGAGTAGCTTCTGAACAGCAGGAGTCTGGTGTGGCCGTACGTTTTCATCCATAAAAACGAAGTCTGCTCCAATGGCACTTCGGAACAGAGCCACATTGGGAAGGATCACCTTCTGACAGTAGCAATCTCCGGTTACGTAATCTCTATCGAAAACGCAGAGCTCTATCCGCCCGTTCAGCATAAAGCCTTCCCAGACGAGAACTCCAGGATCACCGTAACGGTCTCTTTCCGTGATGTTACTGGGATGAAACCATATCCCGACCTCTCTCCGAATCAACTTGCTTTGAGAATCGCTTGTGGTACTAAAACGACTCTCATCCGTAAAAACGCCACGACTCCATTGATGAAATGCCTAGATTTGTGCTCCTTGCGTCACTCTAAAAGGTGGCGCCAATGACCAACTTTCAAAGAAATGCAGCGACCAGGACGGCGGGAGAATAGACCATCTTTGTAAAGACGTCTGGATACAAACCGCGACACTTGTCGCTCCTTTGCTACACACAGTTGCTGAGCTTTGGCACTTGCTGACTGGTTTCGGGCTCTGCTTGCAAGACGACATATCGGTCATCCGCTGCAGTTGTTCTCTGAGGCGGCCACCACAACCTTTCTAATACCTATACCTATGGTTTGGAAGGCTTTCCAAGCGCGCGAAACGACACTTTTGTTAATTCCGAACTCTTCAGCTACACTGGTCACACTACGCCCCTCCTCCAGCTTTCCGATCATTCTTCCACGTGTTATGTCATCCAGGGATTTCTTCTAACCATATTTCACGAAAGAACTCACTTGCAGCGAATGTCTTTAATTGCGTCTCCGTCCTTCCTTTTACTTAGTCTTGAGTTGAGCGCGCCGACTGCACGCGGTTTGCGTTCGTTCAAGTCGCTTGTGACGTTTTATTCCTGACATTTGCCTATGCATGACCTATCTACTGAATTGCGTGTTCATTGTACTGATTGTAATAACCTCTTTTCTGTAATTTCATGGCTATCTGATTAAAAGTTACATTGTTGCTTAAGTTTTGAGCACCAGTGTATATGTAAACTGATGTAAAGTTTAACACTGTAAATTTTCAATGCAAATAAATGATGTGAAAAGTAACGTAAAGTATCTAAAAGATGTAAAATTTCCATTCGTGAAAATCCTTAATGTAAATCTTTTGTTATTATTATAATAGATTACTTTTTGTAATATTTATTTAGAATACAGGTCGAGGTGACCCTGCTGGCGAGACCAGGGAATCTTCTTCGGAGTACAAGTTCAGTGCGAGTTGCCCAGTATTTCAATTTAATTTAGATTTTTCTTTTCCTTCTTTGTGTTGCAGTTGTACCATGCTTCCTGGTCTGCCAGTATGGTTAGTTTATTAGGTTTGGTTAACTCCTGCAATAATCGTTATTCAGTGTGTAATTTTAACTCAAATTAATTCCTTGTTATGCACAGGCCCAATGGCAACTTCTGTCAATTCTTCTAGTCAGAAATACGTTAAGTACTGGAATGTTTTTCTCTGAAAAACCAATGAAGAGAAATCTTCCTTTAAAAGGCGATCATGAGAAGCTGTGAAATCCAGTTAAATGGGAATTTTTTAGGGAAAGGGGTTTAATGAACGACCATCCTTGATGCTAAATAGTGAACATATTCAACGAGTAGCAAAATCTGGAATGTTGGTTGCATACCTTAGCACGTAAATGTTATGTAAATATTGTAAAAAACAGTCTTCTATCAGAAAATGAAAAAAAAAAAATTGTGCGGCATGGACGCACCCAGCTGATCAAAGTAAAGAAATTCTTCTCCCTTCCCCCTTTTATTCCCGCAATGCAAAAGTATATACCAATTTTTCCCAGCTGCCTGTAGTCTTTTTATTGCGTGCAGCGAGAAAAAGTTAAGTGTTCGTTGCTTAGCCCTAACTGTGATGCAGTTTATTATTACCTTTTACTTAGAGCAAAGGCAAATTTTCTGCTCCAAAGTTTACATTTATTTTAGACCACTGTACGTGTGTATTATACGTACATTACTGTTTAACAATATTTTCACCCGAAACACTGTGTACAAAAAGTTTTTGATTAATTTCGTGAATTGATTTATTTTATTAACTTTACTGCTCAACTTTGCTCAAAGTTTTGAGTTATATTGTAAAATAAAACAAAACAAACAATACTTGATCCACCTTAGTTTAACCTTTATTCAGTATTACTTATTTATTAATTAATTCCATTTAGTCTTCATTTAATCTTATTGCTAAGTCTCAAAATGCATATACAAATTCAAAGCTGGATTTATTCCCAACTTTTTAATTCTCCCATTCTCATTCCATGCAATTCATACCACAGCAAGTTTCACGCGTTGACTTATTTAATTCAGTACAGAATAGGAGGCTTATTTTTTTGTTATTCAGCAGCTCTAGATTAAATATTAGACGTAGGTCGCATATTACAGCTCAGTGCAATTTTAAAGAGTGATAGAAAAAGTTAGGTTATCTTGAATGCAGGAGTACATGAAAAATGGACAACGCCCTCGCCAGGACGTCTCAAACACGCACCGACTGCGCTACCATTACAGCATGAATGCATGCTGGAACGAGAGAAAAAAATACCTTACAAACTAAAAGCCATAAATGCAGAAATAGAGTCTGTTGTAGATCTTAAGAACTTAGTTAATGAATTAAAGAGATATAGCAGAATACCAAGACAAGATTACAACATGGACATTTTGCTCAAAAAGAAAATATGTGAGTTGTCAAAGAACAATACAAGAGAAGTAACTACGACATCACAAACACCTGAACGAATAATCAAAGCTTTTGTATCAGAAAAGGTTAGTCTTAAATTACCGAAACTTACCATTAAACATTTCTATAGAGATAATAATCAATAGCTCACTTTTTGGAGTACTTATGAGACGGCGATACATAGAAATGAATCCTTAAATAAAGTTCTAAGTTTAGTTATTTGAGAACATATTTGAAAGTATCTCTCCTTAGTTCAACAGAGAGTTTAGCAATAGCGCTTGAAAATTTTGATACTACCATAGATATTCTGTTATCATGCTTCAGTGTAAAGAATAGCTTAACAAATACCCATAGGAACAAATTATTACAAAACCCATCTTTAAAAAATACAAGAGATCCTATACCATTTAGAAAATGTTTCGATTGAGTACAGATCGAAACTAGAATTGGAACTACCCATTCTGAAACTTATGGGAACCTTTTAACACCTACGCTTAATCTATGCTTTTAATTACTTCCAAATTTAACTTTTGAGTTTAATAAATGAACTGGAGAATCTCTTACGATTTAACGCAGACGACTGCGTTTTTATCCCAGCAACTGAATGCAATAGAGATCCCATTTGAAAAATTCTATCAAAACCAAAGTAAACAGAAGAGAATAAAAACCTAATTAAAAATGTGTTTACTGTGAATGATCTGCTGACCGCTGAAAAGACAGAGAAAATATTGTAGAGACATTAGGTTTATTTTGAAGCAGGTGAGATGAAAAATGAGCAATGCTCTCGCCGGGAATTGAACCACGGACCTCTCGGTTACGCGTCGAGTGCTAACCACTACACCGCGAAGGCATGCGAAGAACGCGGGAGAAATACCTTATAATATTTACATGCACATTCTGTAATGAATTAACACATGAATCATCAAAGTGTAAATTTGGTTTTTCATTGCCTTTGCAAAAACAAAATTATTTTAATGAGAAGGGTTATCGTTTTCGCTGTACAAGGCGAGTTAATCATTCATCGAAAACAAGTAGAGCCCGAATTGTTTGTAAATCTTATTAAAATAATCAATCTGACATTCTGCGTTACACAAATGATAATAAAATTAGTGAAAGTAAACCTTTAAATACAAATATACTTAATGACGATGTTGGTTAATAGTGTACTTGCTAATAATTCATTTTCGAAACAAGTGTTTTTGCGAACATTGGCTTTATGTATCAGTCTCAATGGTTTATATTATTATATTAGTTGACAGTATATATGCTAAATCTTATATCAGTAAGTTTACGGAAGCTTCTTTAAAATTAGAATATTTAGGAGAAAAAACTGTTGTTCATGGTCTATTTGGTAGAATAATAAAGAAGATCACAAGAAAATATGGCGAAAATATTAGTAGCATTGATAGGAGTCTTGCAAGTTAGATGTGCATGGGTCAAGGGAAAAAATATCTGGTAGCTTAGTAAGCGATCTTCCATTAATGAAAATGTTTGAATGTAAGAAAAAAGGTCCTAACGAAATAAATGTTAGTTGGGGCTGACTTTGCAGGAAGACTTTTCATGAGTAAAAAATCAAACAAATATCTAAAGGGCTGACTGCTGTGTATATCTATCTAGGTTGGACGCTGATATGAGTATCTGAGGAAAAAACGAGAAGCTAAGAGAATGTTCTCTCTCCATATTAGCGATTTGAGTATCACAGAATTAATGCAGCTAGATACAAAGCTATTCGAGATTGCAGTGAAAATCTGTCAAAAAAGGAATTAGAAGGGGAACCAAACTGCATTTTCTCCAAAATGTTAAGAGATCAAGTAGTTACATGCTAAATTTACTTTGGATAAAAGATCCTCCTCCTCTTACTAACTGAAAAAAAAAAAAAAAAAAAAATGCAGTATTTAAGGGAAAATCAGCCTCTAAGGTTTGCCCCGTCTTTCATATGTCTGTGAAAGAAAAATTTTTCCATTTAGAAATGAATGTTTGGTAAAAGGACCTTATCTCATCGAACCTAAAACCTTTATAAGAAACAGGTTTTGATACGGTAGATTTAGAGTAATTGCGGGTATAAGGAAAGCTTTCTTATAAATTGGGCTTAAAGGACATGATAGATCCTGTTTGAGATTTCTTTGGTTGGAAAAGAGGGGTGGGGAACCTAAATGTCTATCAACACAAAAGAGTAGTATTCGGGATAAAATCTAGCCCATTTCTTTTAGGAACCATGTTAGAATTCCACTTGAAGAATGTTCCGGACCATTATAGAGAAACTACACACACTCTCTTAAAGTCATTTTAAGCAGACAATTCGATATGCAGTGTCAACAGCAGAGAATAATTGAATAAACTGATTGCTGAATCGCAAACTATTTTGAGAAAAGGTGAATTCAAACTCTGGGGGTGGAAGAACATTCCGCCTTCTTCTGAGCAACTTATGGAAAATCAAAAGGCTTCCAGAGTTGGGATTGAACTGGAGACTGAATCAAGATTCCCTAACTATCGACCTACAACCCTTTACCAATAAGAACCAGTGGTAACCATGAGGAAAATCTTTTCAGCTGTCCATCGAATTTTCGACCCGATAGGCTTTACTTTGTCAGGACTGAGTGTTCTGTGCATCTTTTTTGGAAACATTGTAAATTCTGGAAAGGGTTCTTAACCTTACGTTCTAAGTCCTGAACTGGAACAGGGAGCGGAAGGTACGCTATGTTCTGATGTAACTGCTGGGCTGGAGAATAACTGCACGTGAAGGGGATTTGAAATCCTCTTTTATTAAATCACTAGTAATTACAAAACTTCCCAACTCGGAAGAGATACAGAAAGTAAAAGACCACACTTGGGTCTTAACGTAACAATCAAATAATTTTAAAACTAAACCTAAAATAGAAATTAAATCAACTTTGCTTCGCAGAGCAATTCGCGAAAGTTGGCCTCTACCGAAAAGGGTGCGTAGCAAGGTATACTAAATACTACCGCACTTTAATTTGTTTTACAATGCAATCACGTAGTAAGCACTATGGCTTATAAATTTAAACTGCTAGCTGGTCAGGCGAACGTTGAGCAGCGTGACCGTGATCTGAGGCAAAGCTCTCACACACCGAGAGGTTTCCACCTCTGGCTTAAATAGTGCTTGGCTGAACTTCAAAAATTAGCATAAGCTAAAAACGCGCGCTTCTTCTGACAGGAAGTTGAAGCAGAGAGAAGATAGAAAAGATTTAAATTAAAATAAACTTGGTTAGTTTAACTAAAACCTTACAACTTGACCTGTAATGCAGCTGCCTAAGCTAATTTTGCAAAAATTTACCAGAAATTACTTTTCAAAGAAAAACAACTAGAACGTTTCTATGAAGAAAAACAGCTGATTATGCGCGTTATCAAATGTGATGATGGGTTATTAAGAGTTGAAACTAGAGTTGCTTTTAGAAAAGATTTAGAAACATTTGGATTTCCGATATTACTGCCAAGTATACACCAATTAGTGACAAAATTAAGTATGAAAAAGTACATAGAAGAGAATGACAGTACTAGATTACAAAGAGTAGAAAAACAATTTGTTAAGTAAGTCAAGGCTACGCAAAATGTAAGAGATTTTTGGTTCCTCCTTTAGAAACTGTCAGTATTCTTCTTCCGGAAGATCATGTCAGAGATGCAGCAAACTTTGAAGTCAGTGGAGTTGATCTAAGTTTCCACTACTCTTAAAGAAAGGCGATAAATGTTGGATAGTTTCCTTGATATATGCGATCTATAGGGCTATTCACCTGAAGACAGTGACTTCTTAATCGAATAACAGTTTTATCCTTGTTGTTCACCGATTCATCACAAGAAAAGGCTGTTCCACTACACTCTATCGGGATACTGAGAAACATTTTATTGCCCATACAATTCTCTGATTTGATTGGAACAAAATTGAAGATTTTGCCATTGAGAAAAAACTTCAGCGGAAATTCAGTCCTCCATCTGCCACTTGGTGAGCAGGAGTTTGGAAAATGTAAGAGGAATGAAGAACATTCCAAGAAAAGTACTTGGAAAAGCACGCTGAAATGAAGAGAAATTAGTCACCATATTATGTGATGCGGAAAGTCTAATAAACTCTAAAGCTCTCACTTATTTATCAGAGGATCCTGCACACTTAGTAGCATTCTAACTGTCAACGCTCCTCCAAGAAATCCCAAATTTTAATATAACAGATTAAGAAGTTACAAAAAAGACCAAGAAACAGATTCCAAAATGAATATTTATGATTGTTAAGATTATTTACAATTTTATAAAGAATCATCGACTAAAGAAGGATATATGATATTAAATGGTGATAATGATGTAAACAGAAACAACTGCCCTAGGCTAAAGTTGTGAAGACTTATCCAGGTAAAGATGGAAGAATTCGCGTAGTAGAAGTCAAGACATGTTTTGCCAGCTTCATCAGAACTTGCCAACAAATTCCCGAAAAAATGAAAAATTCATGCAATTTCTCATTCTCTCTGTGAACGAACTTTAAAATCTGCTCAGAGACTCAAACTTTTTAACGCGTCAGTGTTTGAGTTTATTGACATTAAAAAACTCAAAGGTGAAAGAATGTCTCAAATCCCATAATTCATCTGACTACGCTCACATTCCATTACAGAACTTTTTTATTATGGCAACAGAGGCCACGTATGATTTGGTTATGATTGCAGTACAACAGACATTATTTTGAAGGAACATGTTTCTCTGTTTGTGATCTCTTCAATTCATTATTTCTGTAGATAGTTTGCAGAGTCATTAGGTTTTTTGGAAGCAGGTGAGATGAAAAATTAGCAACGCCTTCGCCGGGACTCGAACCACGGGTCTCTAGAATACCCGCCCAGCGTACTGACCACTACACCACGAAGGTATGCGAATACCTTATAGGTTGTAGTATATAGTATTGAAAAATAATTAATTAATGAAAAGTTTACTTAATTACTATTTCATTTCTCATTGAAGTGAACTGCCTCTGGAATCCCATTATCAACAAGATTCAAATCTACTTTCAACGAAGTAGCCCTGCCGGAATTTACGTAAGCAAGAATTTTTGCTTAGCTATGAGTTTACATACGTCACTCTGAAGATTTTTTTAGTTTGTAAATTAGGTGGAGTGATGACGAGGGATTTGGGAATAAAACATACGCCTCAGAAGAGTTCAAAGAAATCTTTTAAACGACCCATCTGTTTTTGTAAGATATCTAGTTTGTTAACAGAAATCTGAGCATTAAAATTTTCTTTATGCCTTGTGATCTGGTATTCTTATTGATGTTAATAATGTTTAAAAAACATTCAGTGGAAAGTCACGCAGTAAAACAGTACAGCAGTGGCGGGCAAAAAATCGGGCTGCAAGGCCAAATGCAACCCTTTTAATTCCTTTATCAGCCCATTATGAAATCCTGTGCAACAACATTTTCAACTCTTTCCAACCCGATTTTACATGCAGAATACCAGAATAACAGCACTAGTGAAAATCTGTTGTTTCGGTTGTATCTGTTATATATATATATATATGCATAACTATACTACTAGTCGGTAACCTAAACTGAGAACACTAGATATGCTTAAAGCATCTGCATCCGCTGAAAAATATAGTTCTATCATTTCTAGAAACTTTAATTTAGAAATTAAACAATTAAATATTATTGAGATAAAAGACTGATTAGAGAAG
>KK112855.1:497092-514416 GCA_000611955.2 Stegodyphus mimosarum
ATATATATATAAAAGAACTTTTATTTTTCCATAATCCAAGTTTGTTCCTATGATATACAAATTTGAAGTTACTGAGTGATGCAATCAAAATCTTTTTTCAGACAGAAAACCAAGCAAATTCTTCTGGTTCCTTCTCCACATTTATAATTGTTGACTGGTTTTAACAGAAATGAACTAAAACTGAAAGGAATCATAATGATCATTGCAAGGACAATAAGACAGAAAGCTCTTCATACGAGTGAAGATTAAAGCGGTAATTTGGGGGGTGGAGGGAAGGATCCAGTATTTTTTTTTTTTTTTTTTAATTCATCCGTTGTTTCATTCCTCTGGAAATAAAACAACTGAAACAGGACAAAGCGAGAAACTGCTATTCGAGAAAGGGAAACTGTCCGATATCCATATTATACGTAAGGAAAACACGAAAATTTTCTAAGGGAAACTGTCTGATATCCACATTACAAGTAGGGAAAAACACGAAAACACTCATGCAGCCAGCCTGATCACTGGGAATGATTTAATTCTTAAAACGCAAAGTGGATTAGCAAATGCATTTTCTTTCTTCTGAGAATGAGATAGCTCAGATCATCCCTTAAATATAAATTTGGATTTCTAAAAGATAAATCTTAGAACTTTTTTTTTTTAATATTCAAATCCTAACCTATGAAATCACCTAAAATTTTAATTCAAAACTTTTGAAAATAAAGATTAGTTTTACTGACAATCAGTAAAAACATATTAAAAAAAAAAAAAAAAACCCGATTATTGCAATTTTAGTTTATCTGAAAAGCTAAAATCTGAATTCAGTCAAAGCTGCTGAATTTTAACCGGTTGCTGAAATTTGAGATTGCTAGTCGAACCCCAAACCTAATTGAGAGAAACGTTTGTCAAACTACACTGGTGTGCAAAAATTAAGGACGAAGTCGAAAAATTAGCATATCAGCTGAACGAAGAGGCAGAGCGGACAGAAAGACCAATCAGGAGATTAAGTAAGGTGATGTACAGTAGCACATGCGCAGATATGCAAGTAGACGTAATGGGGGCGTGTCTGAGTAGTATAAAGCATGTTGTCGGTGTAAGATCAGTATTTCTGGCAAAGAGATTGCACGCCGTATAGCAGTTAAAATCACACCGAGTTGCTGCCTCAGCGAGAAATGGTGAATAATCAATCTGTTAGACGACATCTGGATGCTTTTACCCGAGGTCGAATCATTGGGAAGTTGGAGGAAGGCCGCAGTGTGACAAGTGTGGCTGCAGAGTTCGGAATTGCTCCCAGCATCGTTTCACGACTTTGGAGACAATTTCAAACTACAGGAACAGCTATCCGGGGGATTAATAGTGGTTGTCCACGAGGAACCACATTCGCAGATGACCGGTATATTGCCTTACAGGCCAGAAGAAACAGGCGGCAGACAGCGGGAGAAATCGCTAGACACACGACACAGGCGACTGGACGACCGATATCGCGTTTTACCGTGGCCAGAAGACTGCACGGTGGTGGTCTGTTTGCACGACGCCCTGTACGGTGTGTACCTCTAACGCCTGCCCATCGGAGAAGGCGTTCTCTGTGGTGCGGGGAACACCGGAATTGGAGAGACAATGAATGGGGACGAGTACTCTTTACAGATGAGAGCAGATTTAGTCTGAGTTGCGATTCTAGACACATACACATCTGGACAGAGCGGGGAACACGCAATAACCCCTTCAACATCATCAAAAGGGACTGTTTTGGAGGTCGCGGAGTTCTTCTGAGTCACGACCTTCATATCTCCCAAGGAGTTTGGTCACCTGGGACTGCTATTGTAACGAGGTTCTTCTTCCTTACATGCGTCTTTTCACAAGGGCTATGGGTCCTCAGTTCCTCTTCATGGACGACAACGCTCCACCTCATCGCACAGTTACTGTCGAAGAGCTGTTGGAGAGTGAAGATATTGAACACATGGATTGGTCGACAAGGTCTCTGGATCTAAATCCCGTCAAGCATGTACGGAACTTACTAGGGAGACCCGTGGCAGCACGTAACTTATCGCCAGTAACGATTCCGAAACTGCGATTGGTGCTACAAGAGGAACGAGCAGCAGTGTCTCAACAGCTCATTAACAACCACATATCCAGCATGCACAAATGATGTGAAACCTGCCTAGCAGTCAGGGGAGATCATATCCCCTATTAAAGACCGGATGTTTCTTGCTGGACACCCATCACAGGGATGTTTCGGCCTTCAGTCGCATTGCGCTCCATGCTACTTTTTCAATAAAGCTTCTTTTTATCCCTCTGATTTCTCTTTTAGTAAGTGTTGCTTACATTACTCATGTCCTTACGTATTGGGGATCTTACGGTATTAAATGTGTTGATTTGGAAAGCTTTTGTACAAAGTTATATTGAAAAAACCGTCTCGTCCTTAATTTTTGCACACCAGTGTATATTGACAAAATAAACCTCAAGATTCACAATTTTATTATACACTTCACTTAACAAATTTCATTCACATCTTTTTAATAAATGCAAGCATATTCTTTTTAAATGTTTTCTTAAATTTTGTTTTCATTAAATGAAGATTGCAGTTTTTGATATATCTAAAAATTTTTAATATTACTTTTTTTTTTTTATTCTTAAGTCTCCCCCTTTTGCGTTCTTTTACTTATTCATTTAAATTGAAAAGATATGATGTTAAAAAAATTTGAAATTCTTTCAGAACTAGCATTAAATTCAAGGAAATTTTGAATTAGAATTACCTTTAGTTTTTTCCAATACAGGTTAAAAAGTACACATATTCGTATTATCATTCAGCAAAACCTGCAATACATCAACGATGTATCTCAATTACAAATACATTGTAATTTTAATGTATGCAGGTTCATTTAAAAAATAACGTACAGATTTCAGCAACACAGGAAAATGGGTGATACAATTAGAATGAAATTTAACACTTTCCTCTTCCCAGTATCGGCTTCATCATGAATGCTCCAGTTAGGTTAAAAACCATTCAAGAGCTAAGTGTAACTGAATGAGAGAAAACAATGGCTGGCAAACTAGAAAAAGGAAGAATCACATCACTACTTCCACTATAATTTCTTACAGAAAATGTATTTCAGATAGATATCTGAATCAAGCCTTTACTATTGAAGGATATTTACATTCTCCAACATATTGAAGGATATTTACATTTTCCAACATATAGCAGAAAATTTAATAAAATATTGGACATGTCTGTATTTTTATGCTACCATTATTATTCTATGCTACCATTATTATTCTGGAATCCCTTCTTCTTCGGACAAATTCTCAACTAATGAGCCGAAGATAATTTTACGAGAAACAAGAGAAAGGGTGTCTAGTATAAATAAATATCACAAATGTTACATATTAGTTAAAGAATGAAGAATTCTGTTCTTCTGTAATTATACCAGCCTCGGACTACAGTTCTTTTAACTGTATTTGTATTCTATTTCGGTTAAGGAAAACTACACAATTTGGAAAAATATTTATATAGAGAGTCTATTAGACGTTTTTAGAGGTTAAAAAGAAGAAAAAACAGATATATTCTAGCCACGGTCCAAATTCTTGATGTTCCAAATGCCAGCCGGACATGCTAGCAGTTACACCTCAAAGACATGCAATGAGGAAGGCAAAAATTCTTTACATTCTCGCCCACTCAAAGGTCAGCTGAAAGAGTGGAGTAAGACCCAGTTGGCCAAATTCAAATGGTGATAACCATCACATTTTTAGTCAAGTGCCATTATAGAGCTATCACATTATTAGGCACAGGAAATGTGAAAAATCAGCTATGCCCTGGGTGTAATTCAACCCACGGGATCTTTAGCTTGCTAGCTGGATATGGTACTAGTTACATAACAAGTGCACGCCTTAGTGCCACAAGTTTTCCTGGGAGCAGGCAGTAATTTCTTATGAATATATAAAATACATTATGTAAGTGCCTATAACTTTTGCTTCTGAAATAAATACAATTTTAATGACCTTATTACGGGGTCCACACATCCCAATTGGGAGGAGAGCAAAATTTAATTAAACTAGCCCTGTTGGTGTTCTAGGCATCTATCTAAAGCAAAGCGAACTCTTAAATACAAACTTGACAGCAGTATGGAGTAGTGATGTAAAGTTTTTTCCAAGATCAGGGATGCCAGCTATCAAAAAAACATTATTTCACTGTGATTAAAATAATGCATGAATTGTAAGTAGTACAAGACTTTTTATCATCACTTTCATTTGCTCAATCAATTACCATTTGTTATTGAGGAGAACAATTTGTACAGAATGATCCTCCCTTTCTTTATGTCAATGTTGCTGTTGGCAAAGAGAGTGGAGCCATTGGTTGCTGTTCAAAGACTGTAATGTTTCTGACGAGATCTGATATGGAGTTTATCAGATTCGTAAAGGATCGAGTAAAGGCACACTACACCTATCTGCCTAATGGAGAAAGATACTGTTGTAGAAAACTCTCCATGGTAAACTGGCTTGCATTTGCCCTTCACACAGAGTCAGGATTTAAGCTATCACTGTCAGTAGTCTGACATTCGGCCATCGCTCAGCCTTCGGAACTTCAAAGAGAAAGGTTATAGCTTGCATTATGGATGTTTCCTAGGAATAAAAAAAAGGAGGGGGATTTCCATGCAAACACATACAGCTTGCATCAACATGTGTAAGGGTCTACTGATATGATTTTGTACAATTATAGTAAAACTGCATGACTAAATGCTTGTAGATTCAAGTCCATGTTCCAAAATTTTCAAGCATGTTCTAAACACTTACTAGCTCTCCAATGCTCCTCCTATGAGAACACCCATCATAACCTCGTTTCAGCACTTGCCAGTTCACGTTCAGAAATTATGATATATACGACAGCTATTTAAACTTTATGGCAGTGTGACCCAATGAAATAGAAATACCCCAATCAGAGCGTTGATCCTTAGTTTCATACCATCAATTTTTTTTTTATTTTTATTCATCTTGCAACACCACTATCAATGTTCATGACCCCAAGTGAAGTCACGACCAATAGCTTGAATACCACTGATATATATATAACTGCTTCTTAAAAGTCAGCAATACTACCTCCTAGTGGAATCCACATTATTCAGAAAGCGCTATGCATCAAAGGGACACTGCGCCCGAGCGCAACCCTTCGACCTAAGAAGAACAAACGAAGATAATAGCTGCACCCGAGGGTCACAGCTGCATGGGCAGAGCTCCGTGGCCACCTCTGCCCTAAAAGTTGGCTCATGGCAGAGCACTGTTTTCGAATTACAGGAAAAACTAAATCAAGTGGAAAGTACGAAGTCACCTTGCCCTCAGGGCGCCACTCCTTCGGGACACAAACGAATGTAACCTACTAGCGCTCCAAACACATGCTTTCGAAGACAAAGGCGCCAGTAGGAGGTGTGACCACCCAGCTGCGAAGAACAATCCACTGCCAGCTCCACCACAGACGAGGGAGCGGACACGACAGTACCAGTACGGTTCCTGCCAAGCCCGAGCCCACCTGGGTACAATACCCGGGTTCTAGTCCTGTGAAGAATAAGGTACAATAGTACCTGATATTTTGCCCCCGTGGTTGAGACTGCCTAAGTACAGATCCTAGCCAGTACTTCCCAGGAATTCTCCTGAGTCAACCCCCGGGAGGGCATCAAAGGGACAGAAGAAAGACTTAATGTTTCAAGGAAGAAGAGTAATATTAGATATAATTTATTTAACAACTTAAATATAATTAGATATACAAGGGGCATTCAAATAAAAGTTATTCGAGGTGTGTATCCATGAGATGTGTAGCGACAGAAATGAGACAGATACATAGATAGGAACAGCAATATTTAATGACTGAAATGCATATAACACGTGTTAAAAAAATCACCCATTGCTTTAAGGCAGGCATCCCACTGCTTCAGAAGGGTACGAATTCCGTCCGCGAAGAACGATGTCGGTTGATCATGGAACCAGTTCATAACTGCAGCCTTTACGTCCTCGTCTAACTGACAGCATTGACACTTTAGGCTTTTTTTCAGTGGTCCAAAGATAGAATAGTCGCAAGGCAACAGATCTGGACTGTAAGCTGGATGTTCCAAGATTTCCCACTTTTTACGGGCCAATGCCTCAACACACACCCGGGCGACACGCGGCCTTGCATTGACGTGCAGAAGGACGATACCTTACCACAGCATACCTGGACATTTGCTTTTGATAGCCTTATGCAGCTTTTTAAGGGTTTCGGTGTACCATTGGGCATTGATGGAGACGTGCAGCTCCTTAAACTCCAGTAATAGGGGACCCTTAATGTCAAAAAATGTCGTCAACACCTTTCTGGCCGAGTGCTGAGTTTTGAATTTTTTGGGTCTAGGCGAGTCGGGATGTTTTCACTGCATGCTGACGAACTTCCCTTCCAGTTGGAAGTGGTGACACCAGGTTTCATCCCCTGCCACTATGTGCTGCAGAAATTCATCGTTGTCAGCCATGTAGAGCATCAAACGCTGTAAACAGAGGCCTATTCGCTGTTTCTTGTGGTGGTCAAGACAGTACGGGAAACATTCTGTCAGCACCAATGGGAAAACACTCAACTCATTTGCAACGTCACGAATGTTTCGACGTCAATTTGCCTTGATTGCCATGTGAATGTCCACAATCAGCTTATCTGTCAGAACCTTGTGCTCTTGACTGGGCCAAGGTGAATCTGTTGTCACCTGGCGACCTTCACTAAACATTCTCACCCTCCTCATCACCGTGGGCTTTGACACACACGTCTCCACACACAGCTACCATTCTTCGATGAATGTCCACAGGCTTACACGCTTCCAGTGTTAAAAATGTAATTATAGCTCCCTGATCTGTTTTCGATACAATTACACCCACACCAGTCATTTTTTAATAAATGCCAAGTCCTTACGATTGAAGTTAGAAAATATCTCCTTCCACACATGCATGTGTGATACATAAGCTTCACTGCTGCGCTTGTTTCATGAAAATCCAGTGCAAACTCTTCGCATGTGGCGCTTCGAATCACTTTCACTTGAACACGCCTTATATAATAGCACCATTCTGTGCATTTCTTTCATCTAAAGCAAAGATAGCATTCATCAATCATATCATGTTTTATGGGAGGATGTTTCAGAGTTGTATATCAACTTTTGTCAAATGCCTTTCTTTTGTCAAATAGGGGGCCAGCAAAATTTTTAGAATTTAGAGAGGCATTGGGCAGCAGTATTAAGCCTCACAGAGATTACACTAAATGGCAGAATTCCTAGCATTGACAAATCTTGATCCTAATATTGATAATTTGTTAATTTTTCAAAAAGCTCATCCATCCTACAGATTTCCAGAGATTAAATACTGAACTATTATTGTAATATTAATAACAGTACATTATTATTATTAATTCATAGTCCTATATATATGTAAAATAACAAAGCGGAAAAAATATTACATTACTTATCATTTGAATTGGCGATCATTTTTGCAAAGAAATAATAAAGGTTAAATAAATCAAATTTTTAATACTCAATTAATTTAATGCACCTATTTAATATTATTTAATTTATTAGTATACATATATACACATGTACATACAATAATCATAGGAATCATTCATTAAAAAAAAAAAACTAGATCACAGAGGTTCACTATAACAATAAGATCCAAGACGCTCTATTAATTTAAGCTAATTTTATGAATGTTTTGCCAGAGTCTCCTATTTCCGATATGCAATCATTGTCTCTTCTGCGATATTTTTGTGGTCATAAATTGCACTTTTTGATACGTTTTTATTAGGACAACCTACCCCCCGGGAGAGTGATATATTAGTAGCGATTTTGTGATTCTAGCGATTCATAGCGACCTCATACGATTGAAGAAAAAGTTAGTTTTCTAACTTCGGTTTTTAGAAGAATCATTTGCTAAATATCACTTCCGCGAGTCCGGTACTTTGACGCAGTCGGGGGGCTCCCTCCAAGGAGGGTCCAAAGCCGGACTCACATTTTCTCTCTGGTGTGAACCCCAGGGTACCAGAGAGAACCAGTGCTTATCTTCTCAGTGAGATAGACTAAAGTGTACTATTTTCTAAAAAGTGGTTATAATGGAAGGTAATACCTCAATAAACGAGAATATGGACTCTAGGGACTTCTTAAATGAAGCGAACACATATATGGAAAGGATGAATACTATATTGGACAGTGAACAAATTCCTAGTGACTGTGGTAGAGAAATAAGACATATATTTACATATATGTTCAACCTCCTAACTGAACAATGCGTCCAAATGGCGAAAATGGAGGGTAAAGCCGAACTGATGAATAAACATCAGGCGGAAACCTATGCTCAGAAGGCCGCCAAAGGAGTAAAAAGACAAAGATCAAAATCTCGATCACAGTCAAGGAGACCAAAGCAAGAAGAACATGTAGTAATGGTCTACCCAAAATCGGACAACAAGACGTCCGAACAGACAAAAAGCAGGATTGTAAAAAATATCAATCCAACCAAACTTAAAGTAGGAGTTAAGAAAGTTAAAAAGATCAATAAGGGAGGCATATTGATCAAAGTTTCGAAGAAAGATGAGATGGAACTGTTAGAGGAGGCTATCCGAGAAAACGAGGCTCTGAGAGACTCCATGGAAGTTAAAAGACCAAAGAAAATGAATCCTAAAGTGATGGTGTATGATGTAAAAGAGGACATTGATAAAGACTCCCTAGCGGAGATCATAAAAACTCAAAATACGGAGTACGAGGATTCAGATATAGAAATCAAATTCCCAATGAAAGGAAAGTATGGAAACAACTGGGTCATATCGGTGGATCCCAATACTTTTCGACTTATGATGAAAAACCAGAGGGTGAATCTTCAGTGGACTAGGAACACTGTAAGAGAATTCTTCCGAGTGACGCAATGTCATAATTGTTTGGGTTTTGGACACACCAAACGTTTCTGTAAGGAAGAAACCAAATGTTCCAAATGCGGAGAGACTGGGCATTTAAAAATAGCTTGTGAGGCTGCTGAAGCAAAATGAAATAACTGCACGAAAGCAAATGAGAGATACAAATTAGGACTTAAGGTAAACCATGATGCAAAGTCACAGTCGTGTAGCTGTATGAAGAGAGAAGTAGAGATACTTAAAAGAAAAATCAATTATGGGTAAATTCCGAATTACACAAATTAATACCCAGCACTGTCAGAGTGCAAACATTCAATTAAGCATTGATATCAGCAAAGACGACACAATACTGACTTGTATTCAGGAACCTTATACCTATAAAGGGAAGATAATAGGCTTCCCACTTAAATACAAAAAGTATTTTTCAAATAATGATCCAAAAGCAGCCATCATTGTTTCAAACCCAAGCCTCTCCGTAGTGGAAATCCAAAACACGGACTACTTCATGGCGGTACTGATTTCGGGAAGTTCCCCATTCATAATGGGTTCTATTTACTGTCCTCCTTCTCAACCGCTCGATAACATCTTAAATGATGTGGATATGATGATAAGAAAGTATCCAAATACTACGGTTATCCTTTCTGGTGACTTTAATGCAAAGCATCCCTTATGGGGCCCGTCCCCAGCGGATCCGAGAGGCATTCAAATCTGTGATTTTATTGCTGCAACAGGCTTCTCCATTTGTAACGAGCCTACAAGTGTAGCAACATGTATAGCAAATAGAGGCGAGTCATGGGTGGATCTCACCATGATAAGAAATTGCAATAATGTAAATATTTATAATTGGACAGTACACGATGAAACGACTTTGTCGGATCATCGAAAACTTACTTACGAAGTATCAGAAGTTTCACTTGCTGATCCACTACCACCCAGACTCAAAATCGCAAGGACAAGCTGGATAGACTTAAGGTCTAAACTAACCGAGAGCCTCTCACAGTATTCTCATCTTAACTCAATAAGGACTATCACAGAAACGATAGAAAAAGTAACCTTAGAGTTACATCAGATATATGAAAAGACTCAAAAGTCCCAGAAAGGTAACAAAATTTTTCCCAAATCCCACCCATGGTGGACAAAAGAACTGACTATTCAAAGAAAGAAAGTACGAGCGTTAAGGAGGAGATATCAGTCTCAAACTTGGAATGACGACGAAAGAGCGGAGCTCAGGCAGGTGTATAAAAGAGAGGAAGCTATATATAAGCGTAACATTTACAAAGCAAAACTGGAGACTTGGAATGACTATTGGGAGAACCTATCTCCAACTTCTCCCTTTGGTACCTATTACACACTAGCGAAAGGCAAGAGTCTGGCTCCGCTCCAGTTCTGTAACATCAAGAAAGACGACGGTACATTGACAACAGACGTCAAGGAGACTATTCAGTACATTATTGATCACCACTTCCCGAATGATGACTGTTCCACAGATCTAGAGTGCCATAAGCTGATAAGAGAGAAAGCTGAGCAAATTCCTGTATCAAACAACGATCTCAATTTTACCCACGATGAGATCGAGGCAGTTTTAAAATCAGCAAATAAGGGCCGCGCACCAGGTCTGGATCGTATCACACTAGAATGTGTTGAAGAACTGTACAGGGCAAATAGAGATCTCTTCTTAGAGATCATGAATAAATGTTTAGAGTTGGGATATTTCCCACGACCATGGAAAACCGCGAACTTGGTCCTCTTCCCGAAAGAAGGAAAAGATCGTACAGACCCACGTGCGTAACGCAATCTGCTTGCTTTCTTCATGGGGAAAGATTTTAGATAAACTGCTAGCCAAAAGACTCCCTCACTTTCTCCTCAGCAATGGACTTCTGAGTTCACTTCAGTTTGGATTCACCGCTGGAAAGAGCACAATAGATGCTCTGGAAAATCTAGTACAAATTGTCCAAAATAATCATGGACGTAATTGGCATACCTGTATGATATCCTTGGATGTGGCGTCAGCTTTCAACAATCTGTGGTGGCCAGGTCTCCTTTCAACACTCATAGACCTGAATTGTCCAAAGAACCTCTTCCTACTGCTTAAGGACTACTTGAAAGATAGAGAAGTAGTGTACAACAGAGATGGAGTGAATATTAAGAAAGACTACTACAAAGGCGCTCCACAAGGGTCCAACCTGGGACCCATACTGTGGAACATACACAGTCCAGTCACATTAATGTGACCACCACGTACTTTCCATGTCAGAGTTAAATAACCAATCACAGAAAGCAGGTGGTAGCACAGTGCAGTTGAGCGTATATAAAGGGTGTGTGAGGGCTTCGGAAAACATTTCAATCGTTGGCGTAATGCAGAAACGAAGCGATTTATCCGACTTCCAAAAGGGCATGATCATTGGCTTTCGGGCCAAGGGTGGAAGCATTTCCGAAACGGCTGAGTTTGTGAACTGTTCGCGTGCCGCTGTGGTAAAAGTGTACCGTGCATGGCAAAATGGGACTGTCCAAAATCAGCGACGTGGCAAATGTGGTGCACCACGGGCCATAGATGACAGAGGCGAACGACGGTTGCGGAGATGCGTTCGGGCAGATAGACGGGCTACCGTTGAGCAACTGACCACCAAAATGAACCAAGGGGCTACCAAAAGTGTCTCCCAAAGTACTATTCAGCGAACATTGCTGCGTCTGGGCCTCCGAAGCAGACGCCTGGTTCGTGCACCTATGCTGACTGCTGTTCATCGACGGCGAAGGCTAGAATTTGCACGCCAGTACAGCAGCTGGACGTCCACTGAGTGGCGACAGGTTGCGTTTTCGGATGAATCGCGTTTTATGCTCCATCGGACAGATGGACGTTGGCGTATAAGGCGTGAAACCTCTGAAAGGAACCACCCTGCAACCATTGCCGGAACGGTCCAAGCTGGAGGCGGGAGCATTATGGTCTGGGGAATGTTTTCCTGGCATTCTCTAGGTTCACTGATCATTGTGGAAGGCACAATGGATCAATACAAGTACGCATCTGTCCTTGCGGACCATGTTCACCCCTACATGCGCATTGTTTTTCCTCAGGATGATGGCATCTTCCAGCAGGACAATGCGAGGTGCCATACAGCTGCCAGTGTACGTGCGTGGTTCGAAGAGCACCAGGATGAGTTTACCGTCCTCCCCTGGCCAGCAAACTCACCTGACTTAAACCCAATCGAGCATCTGTGGGACCATCTCGATCGAGTTGTTCGCGCCATGGATCCTCAACCGCGTAATCTAGCGCAGCTGGCCACGGCATTAGAGTCGGCATGGCTCAACATCCCAGAGAACACCTTCAGGGACCTATGTGACTCTCTTCCTGCACCTCTCGCAGCAGTCCGCTCTGCGAAAGGTGGTTATTCTGGCTTTTGACAGATGGTCACATTAATGTGACTGGACTGTGTAATAGCAAACACTGCATTAAACTTAGATCTTGGAGAAGAAGTGGTTCTCCAAGCCTATGCAGATGACTTTGTCCTAATCATAGGAGGAGGGAACAGGACGGCTATAGAAAGAAAAGCCAATCAAGCACTCCGAGTTCTCGAGAAGTGGAGTCAAAAATATAAGTTGAATTTTAGCAAAGATAAGACTCACATGATTACGTTCCCAAAAGGTTCTAAACTGGTTCGTAATCCACCAAGGCTCAAATGGATGGGCACTACAATAAGAAATAAAGATACCCTAAAATACTTGGGGTTTACATTGGACAAAAAGCTGACCTGAATCCCACATCTAACGGATATAAGAAACAGGACACATGCCATTATTAATCGATTAAATAGATTTATGACCCACAGATGGAATTTGAAAGGAAAAATTATGAAACAGCTGTATACGAGGGCTATTGAGAGGCTGATCCTGTATGGATGTCCAATTTGATGGCATCATACTCAGACAGTCAGAGTTACAAATAAACTATTGCAAATACAAAGGATTGTACTTCTAAGTATTACTAAAGCGTTTAGTACATCCCCAACAACAGCACTCCAGGTGCTTGTAGGAGCTCTTCCGCTAGACCTCAAAGCAGATCAAGAATCAAAGGCTTTCAGGCTGACGCATTTTAAAGAGGATGTGACCATAGGTGATGGACTCATTACGGCTACGGAGATAGAAACAAAGTTCAATCTAGAACGAAACCACCCAGCCAAAAATGGGACAATTGCATGGAGTACAGAATCTCCTAGAGGATCTGGCATGGAAGTTTTTACTGATGGCTCAAAAATTCAAGAGCGCGTCGGAGCAGCTTATGTTGTGTTTGATAATAAAAGAAGAATTAAAATAGAAAGGATCAGGTTAAATGATAACTCTTCAGTCTTTCAAGCAGAAGCAATAGCCCTCAGGTCAGCGTTTATATGGATCAACGACTTCTTTAAAGACAGGAAAAGACCAATCAAGGTTTTCTTGGATAGCCAAAGTGTCCTCAAAGCTATCAATAGCACAAAACAAACGCTCCTTATTGGGGCATTAAAGGAGTTAATAGCTACTGAAAAGACTATTCGTTCCATCAAATTAAATTGGGTTCCCAGCTACACGGGCATACTAGGAAATGATGCCGCTGATCAAGCAGCCAAAGAAGCCACACAAAAAGCAGAAGTGGATTGCCTTTTACCAACACCAATCCTAGTGGCGAAGAACAAACTTTTGAAAGATGCATTGGATGCTTGGCAAGAAAGATGGGATAATGCGGATACGGGACGGATAACTTATGAATATTATCCGAAAGTCTCATTTAAAAGACTGCGAACAGACTTTCTATTGGTAATGGCTACCACCAACCATGGGAAATTTCCCTCATATTTCAAGCGCTTCCTGAGAAGGAACGTAAAGTGTGGATGTGGAATAAGTGCAGAAGCCGCAGATGCGAGACATTACATCTTCAAGTGCCCACTACTTTCGGATATCAGGAAGGAGCATCTCCCAGAGTTTGCTGAAAGACTTCCAAAGAAGGAGTTATTTTATAATCCATTATGTGTAAAAGGAATCAAATATATTATGAAATATGTGCTTGACAACGAGGACAAGATAATTATCGATCTGTAATCAAGCATCTATCCATCTGTATAACCAAGAAGATTATGTAAATGATCATCTATCCATCTGTTTTAAAAGAGTGGAGACTCTTATGTATATAGTGTACATATTGTATATATTTCTTTTGTTTGTATTCTGCTTATTAATAAAGGACCAGTGGGTCCCGATGGTGAGGTTAACAAAACTTCCAGACAGAGGGAAATTCTGTCCGGTACGCCCTTGGTCTTAACAGGCCGCATAGTACTAGCGTACGGCCGGTTGCTTTTTCGGCAAGAGGTGTCAAACTTTCTCACTCCCCACAGTGTCCTTAATTGGACTGGGCGGAGTACAAAATTAGTTAGTTAGTTAGTTAGGACAACCTAATAGTGAAGGCACGATGTAACTGCGTGGTGCAGAAATACAGCTGTCAGCTGCATTACTTAGATCACTGTGAATATTTCATATGATGATGCCCTGCAGTCAAGCGTTTGCACAGAAAGTTAAAACATTCGTGTAATTTCACAAAACTGAGTGTGCTCGCACCATTTAGCAAGAAACAACGATAATTTGGAAAGAATTCATCACAAATAAATAAATAAATACAACTGATACAAAATCATATTTATCTCTCTGCTGTGAAAATCAGTATAGTGATTAATGAAGTGGCTGTTGTATAGCTGGGCCCAAGTTGGAATCCTAGAGAAGGTACCAATGCTTGTAAGTGTATAATGTCTGTGTGGGATGGGGTACTAAAACAGAAGCCAGCAGAAAGTCTTTTCAAGTTGTTTGATGGAAAGGGAAGAGGGCTTGGAGACCCTCGGATCTATCCCCCAAGATGTTAAAACTGGGTGGACAAAAATTGGGACTTTTCCATGTACCTATTTAACTTTCTAATTAGACCATAATTGTGTATATATAATTTTTTATTAAATTCTCCAATTTTAGCTCTCAAATGTCCCACAATCTTATAGACAAAATAAATTAAACAAAATTTTAATAAATACATTGTAAGGTCTACACAGCTTTTCTGAGCAGAAAACAAAAGAAAATCTGCAGTGTCCTATTGGGATTTGAACTCTGGTTCTTTCGACTGCTATGAGTTAAACCATGATAGTAACTAGTAGCTGTTGCTATGTGCAAGATGCCACAGATCACTGACAGCACAACAGCTGATGTCACATCTGCAGCATGGCCCGTATCCTATCAAACTGCGTCGCGCTGACTGCATGAAAGTGTTGATTGACACCCAGCAACCTGTGGTTTGTGATCCTTTGTCCCCATCACATTCAAAGCGTGGCTGAACTGGGCCTATGAACATCGCACTTGAACACCAAAACAGTGGCCCCACTGAACTATTATTGTAATACTTAGATCAGGTTCAGTCCAGTCATTCTCAATTTAACATCCAGAGCAATTCCCAAAGGACAATGTTATCATGAGAGCCAGGGACACACTATCAGGCACCAAACATCGTCGAAAGAAACCATTACAAAGGAGAAGGCTTACTTGTATGGGTTGGGATGGCAATGAATGATCACACCAACCTCTACGCAATTCCTGGTGGTTTCTTCACAGCCATCTGATTACCATGACGAATTTCGACACCCCTTGCAACACCCTTCTGACCTCTCTCTTGTCCTTTTATTGCTGCAATGGGTGCCCATGCGACATTTATGAACGATAACATTCACCTGCATAGAGCTTGAGTGGTGCAGAGTTATGTGAAAAGTGAAACCATTCCACACCTGCCGTGGCCAAACAGACAACCGAACTTGAATCCCATAGAGAAGGTGGATGACTCGTTGGGCCGATGGATAGCAGGTCACAGTGTTGCGCCAGGCATCCTCCATGAGCTCCGACACACATTACTACAGGAATAGCGCTACTGTTGCAACTAGCGATCAAAGACACTACTGCCAGCCTCAGCATTGTCAAGCATGCATTTCAGCTACAATTTATCAAACCTGTTATTAGCGTAATGTTTCTGTTGCACTTCTTCCCACCCATTTGATCTTTCATGATATGGTAGTCATAATGCAATGTGTTTTTTAATGTTTTTTATTTTTTGCTGTGTGGTCTAGTAATATTGCACCACCCTCTTGGATCAATTTCATGCATATCCATTAAACACTTTTTGTTTTATTCCATGCTTTGCCTCCGTTGCTTATTTTTTTAGTAGGAGTGTACAATGTGTACTTTAATATAAATCTACATACCCTATTTCTTCGATTATAAATGCACCTTCTCCCCTGTATAAAGACTTTGTCTTAGATTTTCTCCCATTGCAAAGTAATTAATTTTCCTGCATTATTAATTTAAATTGATATATTATTGTTAATTAATGGCAAAGTAGATTACAAAAAATTACTCGCTTGATAAATTTGGGCATTTTATTTCAATAATTTTATTTGCTTCAAATCAAAGACCTTTTTTTCCCTCTTGATTGTACTAAAATTATAAGGTGGTGTCTTAAAACAAGTAACATCTTAGAACTGAAGAAATCTGCATTTTACTCTTAAAGTGAGCATAATTTATGATTCAATTTTTGATAAATTGAATTAATTAATGCTTATGAACTGAATTTTAAGTATGTTAATTGATCTGCTCAATAATATAGGGAAAAGAGAAACCATAGGTTTTCTATCTCAGAATTAAATATCAGCTTCACCATGAGTTTCATCACACACTTGGCAGAAAGAATTGCTGCTACTTAAACATTTCAATTTCAACAAACAGCTGCCAGATGTATAACCACATTGAAGGAAATGAACATTCATGAGTAGTCACTGAGTATAGATAGCTTGAATAATGTACGGTGATGAAGAAGCTCTGATTTGATTGTTTAAACCTCGTACATAGTCTTAGCTTAGCCTGATCCAAAATATATTTTAATATTCCAGTACTTACATAGCATCCTATTTACAAAGAAACACTGTGACCTGTTATCCATCAGTCCAACAAATTTCCAACAAGACTTTGTGCCAGTTACAGATAAGCAAAATGTCAAAACACAGTCATAACATCCATGTTTTCGTTTGATGTAACACCGACTGACTCTTGATAAGCCACCTTTTGCTTTTGTGGACAAGGATACAAATTAATTGTTATTGTTGTATTTATTTCTAGTATTTTAAAAAAACACGAGTCCAATCATATTTGTAACTCCACTTCAGTTCATTTACACCTGGTTGAGAGAATTAACATTTGTCGAATGCTGGATATGACTGACAAAACAGTAAAAGGTTGAAAAAAATCACCTAAGGAAAGTTTGTAATCATAGCATTCCAATCAGTGCTTCTGATAAAATTGGAGGGCCTAAAAAATTAGCATAAATTATTGAAAGTCTTTTTACAAAGGAAAAAAAAAAACCGAAGTGGGTCGAATTCTTTGACAGCAGTGGTTATTTGGTAGATTGCAGAGA
>KK112855.1:514431-528575 GCA_000611955.2 Stegodyphus mimosarum
GCAGAAAAAGAGTGTTTTATTGTAAGAGCTGCTGACAGATGTATGGCTCAAAATTCCACAGGAACAACCACTGCAATTTAAGATGAGATCTCCAACTTTCATGGTTCCATGAATTCAACTTTCATGGCTGATGGGAGCACATGTGAGTATCAATATTCTTTGCAATCTGCAGTAGGAGACAGAAATGTCATACAAAATAGATCATGTACTTCTGCATACACTACATTAAGGTTGATATAAACTACTACTGCTATCGGTGTGCATATTATTCATTTCCCACTATAAAATGCTTCCTTTCTTCAAATGATCCACCTCCACATAATCTTTAACATACATGCAAATGCCACAAAAGAACACATAAGTAATGTTAAGAAAAATTGAAATATCATAGTTTTGAAGATCAAAAAGAAATTTCTCTTTTAACTTCGCATGTGAAAACAAGAAGAAATCAGTTGACATAAGAACACGAGAGAGTTCAAGAAATTTTAGACCAAATGATAGAAAATAATATCCCTAATGTCATCTGCTGACAGAAAAGTGAAAGAAAAGCAACTAGAATCAAGTTCTCAAAAAAAAAAAAGTTAATATGTGTTCAGATTTGAATCATGAACAAGAAAGCAGTATATTTTTCAAACATGAAAAGCCTTAAATTCATTTGGATGGAAGGATACTCCAGGAATATTTCCAATCATCAGTGAAGGGCAATAGACAACATAAGAATTTTCTGCTGCCCATTACTGATGATTGCTCTTTGGTGAAAAGTTTGAAGCCTGCCTTGTTTAACCAAGGTATATTAAAGCATACAATCAGGAAAGCATCAAGAGTATGTATCTGGAATAAGGTTTACTTACATAATACATATTTTTGCTACTAATCATTAGTTTTTCTTTAGCATTAAATGCACAAAAATGTGAAAACTGGGCTCGCATTTTTCATAGAAAATGTTCGCAATATAATCATACCACAGTTCACCTTTTCCATCAACAACTTAAATTTCAATGACTCAAATGCTACCCAACCAACTTGCTGCCGATATGCTCTAGAACTTCAGGGTAGTGCTTCTGGACATATGTTCTTACAGGAATATGGTTCCTTATTATATGTAAGATCAACCGTTAAAGTTTGCTCAAAAGTTTTAATTAGCTTATACAGGTAGCCCCTAAGATGCTGGGCTAATTTCTCTGCAAAGTTTGGTTTGTTATACAAAAAAAGAAAATTAGCCCTTTTTCCTAGGTATATGTTCAAAGAAAAAGGGTAAAGTCAATTGCAAAACAGTGAACTGTTTACATATGGCAGAAGCACATGATAATATAAAATGCAGAACCATACCATGTGCCAAACACTCACACACAGAAAAAAAAAATTAGATCAGCACACATTTTATACATATGAGATTACATGTAAACTTTACGACACACTAAATCCACAGTAAAACAGGACATCTGCAAGCAGACTGGCCCCTGTGCTGTTGATGAGCCTCCTGGAAACCTCCAAACTAGAAACACAAGAATTTCCCATGTGCGTCTCATGCAGAGAAGCCTCTCAATGTCCATAAATGTTGGTCTACAATCTACCTAAGATCAAGACTACCTCCGAATGCTGAAGATATCGAGGATGAAATGTTTCAAGCAGTTACCAAAATTCTGAAAACTGAAATTTCATGTGTGCCAAAAATTTTTCATGTTCTGTGTGTAAAATATTCATAAACGACGTGATTTTTTTTTCAACTGCAGTCAAACTTTACTATAATGAACATCAAAGAAACATAAGTTTGGCTTGTTATATCCAATCTGATAAAAAAATGGATGATCTTACAAAAACATGTAAAAATTGAATGATGAGCAAAGAAAACTGATTAAAATTGCCACTTTACCCAGTGAAAAGAAAAAATAATCTAATTTTTAAAAAATCATATTAAGATTTAATTTCAATTATTATCATGTGCAGTTGTTTGTTCCTTTCCATTCTCCCCAAAGTGTTTGGCACATTCCTAGGCATTTGTCCAGATATTAGCAGATTATGGCTTCTTTGAATGGTGAACCATTTTCGCAATGCTCTTTCAACATCGCAAATGCTTCATCTTTCTCAACTTCTTCTTTATATCCAACTTTTTTCTATTTGGATTTTTTATACTTTTAGATTAAATTCACCTTCAAGGCAAAAGCTTTACTTTTACATCTCACACTACGGGTGAATTTTCAATACAAAAACAGAGTGCAGAGTTTTGTCAAAGAATATGCCAAGTGGTTTTGCTCTTTTAGAAAATATGAAAAAGGAAGATAATTTCGTCAGCTACATTTCTTCTCCTAGTCTAGGAATCATTTTACCCAAATTACGTACAGTTGCAACACAAAGATTCAATAACCTTCCTAAAAAACATCTTATGTTTTGCGAAAGAATAAAAAATGGAAGACTCATATTCAGAGGTTAGAACTTCAAAAGCAGTGTACTCAAACACAACAAATGAATAAGAATCAAAACCTTCCATTACCTAAAAGAAGAATAAATAGTAAAACTGCAAGCTCAGAAGATTCACTACTTTCTCGTCCCCGGAAAAGCAAAAACTCAAAATTTTTATCATAGCATCAGCCTTGAAGCTAGTTCTGTCTGGCAGATCAGTCAAAAAATGCGAATAGAATCATAGAACTCGATTTCATATTTTTGGTTCAATAGTCATGTACACCATATGGTTGTCCTAAGATACGCTTATTGCAGCCTCATTTTCCTAGAGCTGGATGCCTTGCATAACATTTGTTTAGAACTACTCGGCTGGATTGTTATAGGAAAGATAAACAACTGCATTTCATCTCAAAGTACTTCATATTTCATATGCTAATCCATAACAATAATTTAGAGAATTTATGGAAATTAGATGGTTTAGAGATAACTGATCCCAATGAAAACAACTCTAGTGTAGAATTGAAATGGGTGAACTGGATCACTTTCATAGGACCTTGAGAAAAAATGATCATGTAGATAAGAAGTCAGTTTGCTATGGGTCAATGACTGGGACTATTTACCAACCAACAGAGACACTACTGAAAAGAGATTGCTCTCTACCAAAAGAAACCGATAAGAAAGATTTGAAGACTATAATGCTGTAATCCAAGAATAGTTACAATTGGGAGTGCTCAAAGAAGTTTCAAACAAAAAAAAAAAAAAAAAAACCAGCTTTCAAAGAAAATTCCTCGACACTGATTAGACGAGTATTTGATGCATCATGTAAAAAGCAAACATTTTCTTCCCCTAAATGACTGTTTAGCAAAAGAGCCTAATCTACAGTTGCTCTCAGTAATATTGCTTAAATTGAGAGAGATGAAGATAGGCAATATTTCAGATATAAGCTAAGCATTCTTAAAAATGTCTGTGAATCAAGATGACAAAGATTTTCTATGGTTTCTCTAGTAGAAGGATACTTAACAGTTAGAGATAAAAGAATTTTTCCATTACCATGTGGTATTCAGACTAAACTGCAGTCCCTTTCCTTTAAAAGCTGTCACCGATTCACATTTGAAGCAGTATCGGGCCCCTCTCAAAAGTATTGCTGAGAAACTTAAAATTTCTTTCTATCTTGATAACTGTGTGACTGGGATATTCTGAGGAAGATGTGAATTTTTTCATTCAATAGGCAACTGAATTCATGGCAAAATGCACATTTCAATTTAAGAGGAATGCACAAAACAGTAAGAAAGTAAAAGAAACTGGAGAATCAAAGGCATAGGAACTGTTTGCAGCAGAGAAGACTCTTGTGCAATTAATACAAGAAGAAGTATTTGACGTGGAAACCATTAAAAAATTGACATCAATAAGTGTCTTTATGGAGAAAATATGGTAAGAATCAAAATCAATCTGACTGAAAGAAAAGATCACAAAGATTTTATCTACCCCATGCTACTTCCAAGGAACCATACACTCGTATAATATATCATTGAAGATATGCATTTAAAGATACACCATGCTGGCTTACTTGTTATGATGTCCAAGCTTAGAGAAACATTCTGGGCTTAAAAAGTATAAAAACAATTCAAAGAGTTACATCCCAATGCATCAAATGTAGAAAACATGAAGCCAAATGTATGGAAAGATATTATAAATCATTCAGAAAATTTTCCCTTTGGAGCTCTCTCTGCATCAGTTGAAAAGGATCTGAATAAAGAAGGAAACTTTCCTTGCCTTCTTAACCACCAATGAGCCAAAAACCTTTCACGACAAGAAGTAAAAGGACTATAAGTTACTAGATCCCTGGATTGAACTTTTAAGCTGAATTATTAATTCAAACTAAGAAATAATTTGCATTTTGCATCATTTGATTACTAATTGCATAATATTAATAAAAAGGTTGGACTGTGACATTAATTGTAATTGCAACTGCACTACAAATGTATCTAGACAACCGTTCTAGGGATACTTTTTTTTTCCTTTGTAGACTGTATGTGTTATAACTTATAATAAAATTGCGTAACTAAATAAATATTGTTGTTTAGTGAAAAGAGTTTACAAAAAGAAATTATACTAGCAATCTACCCATTATCGACAAGGACCTTTCTAATAGAGGAAATCAATAAATATCACACTCTTTTCATCAAAGAACAAAATTAACAAAAGCTTTTCAGTCAATACTGCAACATGTAATATAACAGTTTGTACGGATGTTGGACATTTCTATCAAAGACTCACACGTTTTGCTTTTAATTCATAGACAAAATATGATATTTCATCACCCATCACAAATCTGGAAAGGAAAGTTGGTCACACTGATACTGCAATAAGCACTCCAATTCAAAACCTTTTATGTATTTAACAACTTGAGCACTATTGTGTACCTATTATTCTGCATCCCAACTCCCTATGTATAGATTGTCCTAGGACTCAAAACTAAAATCTTATTCCAGGGAAGATATAGTCATCCTATAATCTGTCTTTAGCCATACTTCTAATTTCACGAGTTTAAAACTGACGACTGCATTAGATTACCCCCATGTCTCAATCCGTTCAACAGGCTTCTACAGTTTTGAAGTAAACATATACTTGGGGTAATTCTTTAAGAATCACTATTTCCTACATGTCCCAAGCACCCTATAAATACTGATTGACTCATTTTCTGATAAAAAGCATATAAATGCTGTTTGCTTTCTGAAGAATTCTACAATTAAAACCATTTTCAGGAAGTACACTCATCAAGCAAAACTATCATCTAACTGAAGGCAAACCAGTGCTATATAACATACTACTGCACCAGGACCTAGAAGAGAAGGGCTAGCTCATAGAGCTTTTCCCACTGAAACAGGAAGTGAGAAGTGATGACTCTGTCATGCTGACATTGAGCGCGGAGATGCAATTCACAACATAGAAATTAGCATTTTAAATTGGAAGAACCAGCGTTTAAAATGAGCTGTGTGTGATAGATGGCTATAATTTGGACGACAATGTTACTGCTGTATGCATTTTACATTGAACATTAAAAAATTTCATACTACTTAGTCAATTTTAAAATAATAGATAAAATACGCTACTCTTTTAACATGAAATATCTTTTTTTTTTAATGTGCGTTTATTTATCATTACTTTATCTGCATGCTAACTGAGAGAATTCTTATACTGCTTCCTACCTATTCTTATACTTCTTCTTATACTGCTTATAATAACAGCTATTTAAAATTAATCAAAAAAACAACCTTAGATTGACATAGTTTTAAACATATATGACACATATGGCAAAATTTCTGCTTTTCTAAGAGTGATTATTAGCTTAACTGTTAATTTTACATTGCCATATTTCTTTTCAGATTCAATATAATAATAGGTATTTTTGAAATAATTTTGTAACTTATACTTACGCCTGTATTGCATTTAAATAAATATATGTAAGAGCGTTATCTTAATTTTGACAAAACAACTTTACTTGCAGTATCTAAAACAATTATTTAATTTTCAAAAGCGGGAATTAAGGAAACAAGTCTTTTTATGCCAATCTGCATAAAATTTGTGTCTTTGTAAAAATATGCTTTAGATGTTTTTCTTCTAAATGTTGTCCATCTTCTTTGTCTCTGAGCAAACATTCTAAAATTTGTCTTTTCTCTATTTTTCAATATTTTAATACATTTTTTTAAGGATATTACTTTGTTCTTCAAAATATCAACGCACTCTTGTTTATCTTTGCACTTAGAGCATTCAAGGATATTTACACTGTAAAATCATTCACATCTGAGCTATTACTGTCATCGTCAATTTCGTTTTCGGCCTCAAAATGAATTTTCTTTGGGCTTAATTCCTGTAGTTTTTCAAAAGCACTCTGCATTAGTTTACTTTTCACCTGTCTCTGAGTTCCTGATGTTATTTCATTTACTGTACATGGTAAATTTACTTTCAGCACTGCATTGCATTTCAACAGTTTCTTTTGTGGCTATCCAAACAAGAGATTTTTCATATCTTCATAAACACTACACAGAAAATAATCACTGCAAATTCTTCCACCCTTTACATTGATAGAATTTTGTCTTTGACATTTATGTATCCACTCTTTCATCAAAAGCATTGTCTTTTAGGAAAGCATAAAATAAAATATTTCTTCCTTTCATATTTCAATCAGTATTATAGCACATTGCTACAGTGCAAAAAGCCGTATCACATAAACAATACTTTATAATATAGAATTTAACAGGAAAACTGACTAAAACTATACATATGAATATACATACAAATTATTTTAAATATTTACACTGTTAGAAAACAAATATATATGATTAAAATAAATTTAGGATATGCTACCTCCAGAAAATCGCCTCATAGCTCAATGAAACTACAATTTTAAGCGCACGAAATCTGAGCAGGAGCAGCACAGTGACGTCAGATTACTGCCAGTTAACTCTCCCCTATTAGGCTCACGTAGGCGAAGAGTCGAACAAAGGAATGAACTAGCCCTTTCTATTTATTACTGCTTTTGCACAGTCTTACCTGGCTGCATGCTGCAATGACTCCCTTTTTCCACCCAACATCTAAGGCTACATCTGATAATGACTGGCTATTCCACAGCCTCAAAAGGGAAATTTTTAGCTATACTGTCTACTTTTCATTTGACCAAACCCAATATTAAAGCCATTGAACCACTTTAGAAAACAATCAAAGTATTAGTTCTAACCTGTATTTCTGGAGGTCCACCTTCATCTCGAATGAGCAGCAAATAACTTTGGCCTTCTATAACAACTTCTTTCTTAAACCTACCACCTATAAGGTAGATTCACATCATTATAAGGCAAAAATATGGTAAATTAATTATAAGGAAATCAAATATATTCAAATTAATTATAAACAGAATCAAAGGTATCCTACCTTCAGGAGATTCATCCTGCATATAGGAACCTGTTAAATACCGATGAACTAAAGCAGATTTTCCACTCGAAAGGCTTCCCACTATGCCCTAAAATCAAACATTTAATATCAATAACATATGAAACATTTAATCAAACAGAAAGTTTAGTAAATATTCTCCAATTATGCCACAGTATATTTGATACTGCATATTTTAACATTTGCTGCAAATAGTACAAAAAATTAAACATTAATTTGCAAATGAATTACTTTATTCAGTGATTTTCAAGCAACAGCTATACAATCAGACAGTTTCTAAATGCAATAGCTTAGATTATTAGCACTTTCTGGTTATCTGCACCCCCATGATAACTCATACAAATACTCACTGGCGACTTAAAGAATTAGACAGAAATGTTTGTATGAATATCTTTACAACTCACAGTTACAGTTCCATTCATAAATAATAATAAAAAGAAGCAATTTAAATGAAACAAAAAAATTACTAGAAAGGAAAAAAAACATATGGGCAATATTTGTATCTGATATATATATGTTACTGTGAAAGACCGAAATTGGAGAATGTCGACTTTCACCTGAGAATGTCAACATTCACCAAATACGTCGGTGAAAGATCGAATATAACATTGCATTCTTGTACATTCGAACTCTCACCGGTGTATGTCGACAATCAGAGATATGCTGTGGTGTAGGTCGAAAAAAGAGGAGTAGACAAAGAGGCGACTGGCTGTTTCCCATAAATGCAGTTGTAAAAAAGCAAGGTCCTCTTGTGCAATTCAAAGTGTCTTAATAGTTTAAGTTGTTGCAATAAATAAGATTTGAATCACATAATTTAATAAGTTTTTTATTGCTATTATTTTATTTTCTCATTTAGAACGTACTGTATAATTAAGTTTTTAACTTCTATTATTTTCCTTTCTCATTTTGAATGTACTGTGTGTTCTAAGTTCTTATGTTATTAAAATCTTATTTTAAATCTCAAGTTCGTTTTTTCGTGACTCAATTACAGAGAAGAAAATATAATATTGTTATATGTGCATACACCAAGCGAATATGTGAATGTTGACATTCACCGGTGAAAGTCAACATTCCCCAGATTTCGGTGTTTCACTGTAACATATATATATATACATATATTAAAATACACCATTTAAAATACTAAGCCAGTTTAAGTAGGACCCTTTGTGTAGTTTTACCTCTGCATCACTTTGAATTTGAAATTTCAGCTGATTTTAAATATGTGGAAGTGGTGCCTTTACTCATAAGTTGTGTGTTCTGTTTGTTACACTGGTGTGCAAAAATTAAGGACGAAGTCGAAAAATTAGCATATCAGCTGAACGACGAGGCAGAGCGGACAGAAAGACCAATCAGGAGATTAAGTAAGGTGATGTACGGTAGCACATGCGCAGATATGCAGGTAGACGTAATGGGGGAGTGTCTGAGTAGTATAAAGCATGTTGTCGGTGTAAGATCAGTATTTCTGGCAAAGAGATTGCACGCCGTATAGCAGTTAAAATCACACCGAGTTGCTGCCTCAGCAAGAAATGGCGAATAATCAATCTGTTAGACGACATCTGGATGCTTTTACCCGAGGTCGAATCATTGGGAAGTTGGAGGAAGGCCGCAGTGTGACAAGTGTGGCTGCAGAGTTCGGAATTGCTCACAGCATCGTTTCACGACTTTGGAGACAATTTCAAACTACAGGAACAGCTATCCGGGGGTTTAGTAGTGGTCGTCCACGAGGAACCACACCCGCAGATGACCGGTATATTGCCTTACAGGCCAGAAGAAACAGGCGGCAGACAGCGGGAGAAATCGCTAGACACACGACACAGGCGACTGGACGACCGATATCGCGTTTTACCGTGGCCAGAAGACTGCACGGTGGTGGTCTGTTTGCACGACGCCCTGTACGGTGTGTACCTCTAACGCCTGCCTATCGGAGAAGGCGTTCTCTGTGGTGCCGGGAACACCGGAATTGGAGAGACAATGAATGGGGATAAGTACTCTTTACAGATGAGAGCAGATTCAGTCAGAGTAGCGATTCTCATCGCATACTCATCTGGAGAGAGCGGGAAAGCCACAATCATCCCTCGAACCTCATTGAAAGGGACAGGTATGGAGGTGGCGGCGTTCTCGTTTGGGGAGGCATCATGCTTGGTAGTCGTACAGACCTTCACATCTTCGACGCAGGTTCAGTCAACGGGACCCGTTACTGTAACGAGATTCTTCTTCCATATGTGCGTCTTTTTAGAGGCGCTGAACAATTCTTAATTATAAATCACAATTTCTCAGTAACTCGAAAACACTTACAAGTTAGGACTGTAGCTTTATTTCACATCTCTATAATTACTTTAACACTTTCGCTACAAAGGCGGGAACACTCTCTTCTCCAGAAGCGAGAACACACTCTCGGGTTTTTCCCTTTTTTTTGCACAGCACTGCCCTCTGGAGGCATTTTCTATATTTTACAGTTCATATATCAAGGAGGCGAGACTGAACATCCTCCCGCCCATTGAAATTGCAAATTTCAATATGAGAATATCAAAACAAATTTTGCAAAAGTTGAATAACAATAATATATAATAATAAAACACATATTACAATAACACTGTTTAACAACTTAAATGAAAATAATTATAACATAATGAATACAACACAATTGCAATAATACACCATATGGTCTATAACTATTAATTTGGCAAGATACATACGTGCCGACTACTTCTTTTAAGAAATTTTCCATCTGGTAACCGTAAATTGATATTTGATAACCAATATTTTTCGCTCACATAATATAATAAAGTTTGCGGTCCCACATGAAAGCATTTTTTGTGAAAATACATTACAATTAAACCTGTTAAATGATTTTTTGTTGGAAGCACCACAGGATGTTTTTTACAGAACTCAAGATTAGAATTTTGGAGGCGACCACCAACTCTAATAATAGAATTTTGATCAATAAAAGGAGCTAAACCTTTTAGCTTACTATTGGGGGCTACTGTTTTACCCTTAGATAAACTTTTCAGCTCTGCCGAAAATTCTTGAGATTGTACCTGTCTGATTAAGAAATTTTCTGCTTGCTCTAGTTCAGCAGCGGTTATATATCCTGACCTTTTGGAACTCGGGTTTCTTGCATTATAGATGAACCTGAAAAGAAAACTTAAAACACGTAAAATATGCATAAAATCATTACTTAAGTCATAAATACGATTTAAAAAGTTAAAGTCCTTTGTTATACTAAGGAGTTTCAAAGAGTCAATACTATCACAGTCTTTTTTCAGTTCATTGAAATACTCATCCTCTGTGACACTAAGTTCTGGAGGTTCAGGAATAATTTCCTTTAAGAAGGCAGGTCCAGTCCACCAAGTTGAATTATTTATAAGAGAATCACTACTTGTACCACGGGTAAGTAAATCAGCTGGATTAGCCTTGCCTGGACAATGATGCCACGTAGCCTCAGCTGTCAAGTTTTGTATCTCCTTCACACGGTTTGATACAAATTGTTTCCACTTTTTACTTGGACTTTGAATCCAGTATAAGGTGACCTTTGAATCACTCCAAAAAAAACTTCTCGATATTTGTTTTTTGTCAATAACTGGTTTCAGTTCACTAGCTAATCTTGCCGCAAGTAAAGCACCCATAAGCTCTAGTCTTGGCAATGACAGCTTCTTTAACGGAGCCACTCTGGATTTTGAAGCTACAAGATTGATCAAGATTTCGTTCTCCACCTTTAACTTAACGTAAACAACTGCTCCATAAGCCTTAATGCTAGCATCCGAAAATGTATGAATTTCCAGTTCTGCATCTTGATTAATAAAAGAACCAAGTATATATCTCGGAACCTTTAATTTTTTAAGTTGTGGAGCTTCTTCACACCACCTCATCCACTTCTCGCTTACATCAGGAGGTAAAGCTTCATCCCAAGAAAGTTTTCATTGCCAGATCTCCTGGAACAGGCACTTGAAACGGATAGTAAAAGGAGTCACAAGACCCAATGGGTCGAAGATTCTTCCAGCAGCCATTATTAGAAACCTCTTGGTGTTCCCTCTCTGTTGGAAAAATTCTAGCAAACTATTAAGTTCTAAGGACAGGTCATCACTACATGGATCCCATAAGAGACCAAGAACTCTATGCAATTTGTCCTTTAAATCTTCTGGGCATAACTGCTTGAATCCCATAGCTTTCCACTTCTTTCTTAACTGCTCAGAATTTGAAATCCACTTCCTTAAGGGCATCCCAGCATCTCTCATTATTTTTTCGGCACATTTTGAAATTTCAAAGGCAGATGGAACGTCGTCATTACCTGTGATAAGGTCATCTACATAAAAACAGGTATCAAGTGTTTGTACTGTAGCAGGAAAGTCTTTTCTGTACTTCTCTATATGGTTTTTAATAGTTATTGCCAATAAAAAGGGACTTGCGTTTACTCCAAAAATTATCCTTTTGAATTTATATACACATACATTATTCATATCGTCAATGAAAAGGAATCTCACTGCATCTCTATCTCCTTCGCGTAAAGAAATTTGCAAGAAAGCCTTCTCTATATCTGCCAAGAAGGCGATCTTATTCAAGCGAAAGAATGTCAATAAATGAAATATATTTGGGTTTAAATTAATTCCTTGATATAAACAATCATTTAGAGATAATTGTCCTGGTTCATGCGAACTTCCATCAAAAACAATCCTTACCTTAGTAGTTAAGCTCTCTTGTCTTACAACTGCATGGTGAGGTAAGTAATATAAAGGTTTATTCACTTCTTTAACTGGGCTCATCACTTTCTCAATAATTCCCTCACTCAAATAATTATTCAAGATATCACAGTACTCTAAATATAGGGAATTATCACGTTTCATTCTCTTAACAAGGTTTGCAAGTCGATTTTTTGCAACATCATAATTGTCTTTAAGTTCCTCCCAATTTCTCTTCCAAGGTAACCCAACCTCATATCGTCCGTCTTTAAAACAAACTGTTTCATTGAACATCTCTAGGGCCTTATCTTCCTCATTTCTCAATTCGGTATCTTTAATACCAAGGGATTCTAACTCCCAGAAGTTTGCTAACTGATTATCTAAATCTTCGAAATTGTTTACTAATCCACAATGATAACTCTTTTGTTTACTTAAATTCATAGACCCACTTACTACCCAACCAAACACTGTCTCTTGCAACACGATAGATTCCTCTTGTAATTTTATTTGATTTGGTTTGAGCAGCAGGTAAAATATATCAGCTCCCAGAAGAGCATCAATCTTCGTTGGTCTATAAAAATTTGGATCAGCGTAACAAATATTTGTTGGAAAACAAATTTTCTTAACGTCCAATTGCTTCGAAAGAGTAAGATCAGTAATATTATCTACAATTAAAAATTCAACATTTCTTTTAAAGTCTCCATTCGAATTTTCTACTGACGTAACTAGCTTATTTTTAACAGTTAGAATCGAATTATTCAGGCCAGATATAGGAGCATTTATTGCTTGTTTTTTTATTTGTAACATATCCGCGATTTCCTTTCTAATTAGGCTGACTTGACTGCCTACGTCAAGAATTGCTAAAATGTTTATTATTCCTCCGTTTCCCATTCGAACCTTAACCACGGCAGTAGACAAAAATGTATAAGTTTTTCGACCTTGAAAAGGAAAACTTTGCTCTGGCGCCGAGAAGGATTTATGATCATATTCGTAACTCGTTCCGACAAATGATTGATTTATGGAAGGAATCGCATTTTTTGTTTCGAAACTAATCGCGTTCGGATTTAATTCGCTTGAAATGTTTATTTCACTAGTATTATTCGGTGAGAAAGATGCTTTTTGAGAATGTACACCATGGGATGAATTATTATTTCTTTTCTCAAAGTGAATCAGGGTGTTATGTTTTTTACCGCATTTAACACAGGAAAATTTAGAAGAACACTGCTTTACATTATGGTTTGAGAAGCAATTAAAACATAATCCTTGCCTTTTTAGAAATTCAACCCTATCATTCACTGATATATCTTGAAATTTAGGACATTTATATATAATATGATTATCCAAACAGAAACTACACTTAGATGCCTTCACAGTACTTAACAACACATTTCTTTAGAACAATGCTTTTGGTTCATTTTCTTAGAAACTCTAGACGCTTCTAAGTTTCTTGCATGATTTTTTAGAAATTCAATTAAGTCATTCAATTTGGGAACATTATTTTTCTTACCAAATTCGCGTTCGAACCATAATTTTGTTGAAGCATCTAATTTTTGTAACAATACATACGCAAACATTATTTCAGTAAACCCATCAATTTTGTGTTCTAAAATTTCTAACGCTCTTGTACATTCAAAGGTAATGTCAACTAAATTTAGTAAAGCACTAGCAGACTCACTGTGAATAGGTGGAATTGACATAAACCGCTTAATGTGGGCAAAAACCTGTTCTCGATGATTTGAAAATCTTTCTTCTAGCAGTGACCAAGCAACTTCATAATTTTGATCGGAAACTGGGATTGACTTTACGACTTGGAGAGCATCGGCTTTAAGGGCTGATAATAAATACTGAAGTTTTTGTCCTTTTGACAAATTATCGTTATTATGTACAGCAGCCTTGAATAAATCATTAAAAGTTATCCATTCATAAACATTACCAGTAAATGTAGGTAAACTCAATTTTGGGAGCTTTACATCTGGGGCTATTTTAGAACAATTAGCAACAGTTATTTTACCCTGTTCATTTTCAGTACTTTTCACAAAACATTTCACATTTAATTTATGTAAGAATGTTTTTAATCTTACTTCGACTTTTTCCAGACGAATCTCCATTTCTTCTAAATCC
>KK112855.1:528944-576728 GCA_000611955.2 Stegodyphus mimosarum
GCGGAACACTCTCTTGTCCAGAAGCCAGAACAGGCTCTCGGGTATTCTCCTTTATTTTGGACAGCGCTGCCCTCTGCAGGCATTTTTAATGTAATGAGATTCTTCTTCCATATGTGCGTCTTTTTAGAGGCGCTATGGGTCCGCAGTTCCTTTTCATGGATGACAATGCACCATGTCATCGTACAGTAGCTGCCAAACAGCTCTTAGAGAGTGAGGATATTGAACGTATGGATTGGCCGGCACGATCTCCGGATCTCAATCCCATCGAGCATGTATCGGATTTTCTAGGCAGACGCTTGGCAGCTCGTACCTTACCACCAGTATCGATTCCGGAGCTTCGATTGGCGCTGCAAGACGAATGGGCAGCAATGCCTCAACAACTCATTGACACCCTCATTCTCAGCATGGGCAGACGCTGTGAAACCTGCCTAGCAGTCAGGGGAGATCATATCCCCTATTAAAGACCGGATGTTTCTTGCTGGATACCCATCACAGGGATGTTTCCGCCTTCATTGCGCTCCATGCTACTTTTTCAATAAAGCTTCTGTTTATCCCTCTGATTTCTCTTTTAGTAAGTGTTGCTTACATTACTCATGTCCTTACGTATTGGGGATCTTACGGTATTAAATGTGTTGATTTGGAAAGCTTTTGTACAAAGTTATATTGAAAAAACCGTCTCGTCCTTAATTTTTGCACACCAGTGTATTTCAACCTTCTCTAGACTTTTATCATAATATTTTATATAGAGCAATAACTCGCTAGTCAGTCTCATAGGGTCAGATGGGCTGTGCGATACTAACGTATTACTCTAGTGACTATGATATTTGTATACCATCAAAATACAAAAACTGGCAGAGATCCTGCCAAATTTGAACTAATCATTGTTGTGGAATTTGAAGAAACTTACATCTCTTTACTTAATTAAGAAGCAGTATTTGACACACTTTGTTTCTGGGCTTTGTAAGAATACGTTCATCGATTTCTACTCTTTTGTTACACTCTCCAATTTTACTGGAAGCTCTCTTTAAAACTTTCTGAGTACAAATTTTCCCACAAGTAATTATTCTAATCTATAATTGCTTTGCTGGCCATATTTAAATGACCTTATTTTGTTCATTAATACATATTATTTTGATGGTAGTATCCCATATCTTTGAAAATAATCCACTGCTTGCTGCTTTGTAGAAGGCAGAACCCAAAATTTAATATTTTTTTTTTTTAAATGCGAGAAAATATAAACCACTTTCAGTTAATTTATAACCTTGTTCATAAAAACAAAATGTAACTTATCAAGAATCAGTCAGGGTTATATAAAATAAAAGTGCAGATGTTATGAGTATGTCGTTACATCCTGTTTATCCATAATTACCCATAGGTCATGATGGTTTGCAACAACTCCAAAGTCAACTGGATAATACATAAGTACTGACTTTGATTTAATATTTCACAATTAAGACCCAATAAATGTTGAAACTGAAGGTGCAGAAAATTTAGAAAGAACTGTCTTATTTTTAATACTACATAGCAGAAAGTACTTATCAATGGCCCGTAAGACTTATCAGCAATTCTGTGCAAACCCTCTCACAACATGAATATTGACAGCTTTAATAGAACCTTAAAAATATAGAAATTCTCCCCACTTTTCCCCCTCATGGAAGAGAAACAACACACTAGCCAACAAAGAAGGATGCAGCAGACTGAATTGAAATTTTATTAATGTTAAGTAAATTAAACACACAACTGCAAAAACAGCAAGAGGAAAATTACAGATGGAACCTTTATGAACCTTATTGTATGATATGTTCCAAAATCAGTTAAGACCCAATGGCAGCTGCGGTTCGGCATGTTCATCAACTAAAAAAGGGATACATCCACGGAGAGAGCAGGTTATAACTAGTCCTGCACAGCCAGAGCCATAGGTAGCCAGAAATGGTAGCACAATGGGCAAATAACATCTCATTCACTTACTACTGGTCCAGGATTGCTCTACATATCATTACTACAGTGGATAGCTATCACAGGTTATGATGATGTCTGCAGCAGAGGAGTATGTTGCTAGAACAGTAAGAATGGGATGTACTGCTAACCAGGGGGCATCCATACCTGTGCAACACGGCTGGATTAACAATCATGCGCTTAGGCCATGATGGAAAAAGGACATTACAAAAATGCCCTTAGGTATTCAGAAAAAGGGTAACCAAAATGTTTCCCATCGCCAGTTTTACCATGGAATGCATGGTGCAGCTAAACCAAAACAGAGATGCAGAACAAATGAGGAAAAAACTGGTGCAAACATTTGTGGGGGCATCAGATTCTCTTTAAAGTGTGTTAGGCCTCTGAAGGTCTTAATCCGGCCCAGCTTAGCACAGTGTTCATGTGCTTCCAAAACAAAATGCTATTCACATCAAAACATTCAAAACAAAATGCCACTTATCACCAGTCTGTAAAGTTCTATACTACTTTGGCTCGGCCTCACTACAGAATTGTCTATGTTTTGATGTTAAAGGCAGTATATGCAAGGGGCACTGGGATCACAGTTTCATTTAAAGCATCTGGAAATTATGAGCAATTAATATGATATAATTACTCCACCTTTAGGAACTGATAAACTAAATTTAGCAAAAATGTAATGAAATAATTTTCGTGGTACAACTGGCATCACTGTTTATGTTTAGAATAAGTTCATAATAAAAGTTTATAAGGAGAAAGTAGCTTAGTAATCTGTCCATTCTCAAAATTGCGGTGAATTACAAACATGATATTTAAAGGTAAAAGTTAGTTAATTTGTTAATATTGACATTATTAATCTAAGGTTTGATTTAAATGGAAAACCTTGTTACAAGAAGACAGCCTGTTACAGCTACATTCACAAAACATTACAATTTCTTTAAATGAAACAGATTAAAATCTTGAAGGAATTAAGATTTTCTTCTCTAGAGTGAACTGCTGCAAATTAAGCTGAACTAGATGATAAAATTTGTGCTGCTTTAATAAATGCAGAATCTGAAATCTTTGATGCTGAATATGAGAAAATTGAAAAATATCAATAAAATTTAGATGTAGCTTTAACTCATGGCAAAGAATGTCTCAATATTTTTTTTTAATTTTTGTGAATCGGTGCCAACTACAGGCAAAAAAAAAAAATTCCAATCACAGAATGGGTTAAGTTTAACAGGAAAGTGAAAGATTGTCTCACATTTTACTCAATTTAGCAGAATCATAATGATGAGTCAATTGGCGATGAAGTTAAATTCCAGTATCTCATCCAATGCATGACGGCAGTAGAGTTCGAAAAATTGTATATAGTATATAGTATTCGTATATAGTAATTGTATATAGTATTCGAAAAATTGTATATTACCCACCAACTGCCGAGAACTTTGCAAAAACCACTGATAACCTAAAAATAAGATGTGGCCTACAAGAGCTAATAGTTGAGAAGCGAACTGCTACCTTTGGCAGTAAAAAAATGCTATGAATCATTGAAGAACATCATGCAACCGTATGATAAACTGGAGTCACATTTGAGCTCTTTGGAGCCAAATGGAGTAAATACTTACAGGTACACTCATATTATTCCCATTGATAGAATCATACATTCCTGAAAAATTATTAAGGGCTCAATTACATAAGTCAGTGATCAGTAAAGAAGGAAAAGCAGAAAAAAAAATCATGGCACATGTATATTTGAGTTTAAAAGCACGACAGAAAACAGTAGCAAAAGGGATTTGTAATGTAATGGCAATAAACCATCCCAGTTTTTGCTTTTTCATGCAAAAGTTGAAAGCAAAGAGTGAATATTTTTAGCTAAAGCTGGTTTGAAATCAAATGAAATTTCAAATAAAAAACAAAAGTAGAGAAAAGACTAAATTTTTCTTCTGACAGCCAATGATCTAGTATCAAGTACTAAAGCAATTGGAACCAGTTTGGGTATTCTACATCAAAATGCATTATTTTCAAGACTGTTTTGAAAGCCAAAAAAAGTCTTTTGAGAGTAAAAGTAAAAAAAAAAAAAAAGAGAGAGAGAGAGAAGAGATTTTAAGAAAAAAAAAAAAACCTGTCTGTATGTTTGAGATTTGAGCATCATTAAAAAAATTGCAAGGTTAATATTCAATGTATGATTCGTGAAAAGAAGCATTGGACTGTAGTATATCCTGAGCTATTTGATGTTTATAACCAGATCATTTCAGAGACTCTTCACACTGATGAAAATGCTGTCTAACTAAAAACAAACAGAAGTTCTACAAACACTGCTTATGTCCATCGAGATACATGGAAAGAGAAGAAATAGAAGAGCTTTACTTAACACTAGATATTCTTAAATCTGCCAAGGACCAGATAGAGATGACTGCTTTATGAAGTGAAATTTAACACATGTTGTATTGAAGATATTAGCTCTAAAAAGCAAAATAAATGTTACAAGTAATTGGTAATTAATTTAAAGAAGGATTACCCTCGTGAATTCAGTTTTGAAGAATGAAGTTCACGAGTACATTCCTAACATACAAGAAGGATCTTTGATGATTGAATTACAGGATAAAGGATATAGGGAAAGGCTCACTATCTATAGTGCTCACTATCTACAGCACTTTTCATTGGAGATGACTATGCTGGAAATCTTTGCACTGGCAATGTTTTTTATTTGTCATCCAGTCTTGTTGCAGTACACACACTGCTTGACTGAATTGTTATTGGTAAGATAACATTGCCAAATATTTCATCTTTGATGCCCAGTATCCTTATCCACAATAATTTGAGAAAATTAGAAGCTTAAGAAATAACTGATCCCAGTGAAAGCAAGTCTACTGTGGAATCAGAAATAGCTGTACATGATCACTTTATAAGACCCTGAGAAAAAATTATGCCAGTTATGAAGTCAGTCTGCCACATGTGGATAATCGAGATAATTTACTAGCCAATAGAACTACCACTAGAAAATGATTGCTCTTGACCATGAATAAACTAAAAATAGAAGAAAGATTTGAAGACTATAATGTGGTAAATCAAGACTCGCTATAATAGGAACTGATCGAAGAAGTGCCAAATAATGAAACTGGGAGGAAAATACATTACCTCTCACATCAACCAATTTTCAAAGAAAATTCCTTGACACTGCTAAGAATAATATTTGTTGCATCATGCTTTAAAAGAAAACATTTTCTTCCCTAATTAACCATTTAGCAACAGGGCCAAATCTCCTACAGTTGTTCCTAAATTTAAACAGAAGATGATAGGCATTGTTTTGAATATAAAAAAAATTCTTGTAAATTTCCATGAATCAAGATGATGGAAATTTTTTCTAAGATTTCTATGATGAAAAGATTTTGAACAGTCAGACACAAAAATATTTCACCACTGTCATGTGGTACTTGGATTAAACAGCAGTCCTTTTCTTTTGGGGGCTGTGACTGATTCATACCTGAATCAGTATCAACTATTTCTCAAGAACATCGTTGAGAAGCTTAAAACTTCATTTTATATTGACAATTGTGCAACTTCGACAGATTCTACGGAAGATGCAAATTTTGGTATTTGTCATACAAAAGGGGTTGAATCTAATAGGAATTAGACAGTTCTTCAAACTTCTTTTAAAGATGTGCTAAGTACGACCCTTGGGATGAAAAACTGAGTTAGAGTGCTGAACTCCTAGATGATATTAAAGAGAAGTTTCTAAAATGGGTGAACCATGTACCTTTATTGAACTTGGTGAAGACTCCCAGAAAGGCAACATTAAATAATACTTAGTCATACAATATGCACATTCTTCCTGATGCCTTAAAGCAACCGTAATTTATTTGAAAAGTGAAAATGAGGAGGAGCTAGTAAAAGTTCAACTTCTTCAAGCCAAAGCCAGAGTAGCTCCACTGAAAAAATGCACAATCCCCAGACTTCAGTTACTATCCTGTTTCAATGTAGCAAGATTACCTTTATTTGTGAAGGTAGCAAGATTACCTTTATTTGTGAAGAAAAATCTTAGGATTGCAATTACAAAAGAATACAAATCAGGCTGATCCCACGATGGATAAAAAATAATGAGAGTTGGTGAACATTCATAAACAAAAGGATTAAAGAAATATGAAAACTAAAAAAATTTAAGACTGGACCATGTTCCAGGAGCTGAAAATCTTTATCCTCTGGAGGAGGAATTCTCAATGGGGTCAGCAAAGGGGGTCTAAGATGATCCCAAAAGGTCAATAATCAAGATCCCATTGAATACCAAAAATGTATTAATAAAATTGATAATTAATTACACTGGTTATCATAAATTAAGGAAAACTCACAAAAATAACGAACCTGCCTCAAAAATATGCCAAACCGTGTAAAATTTGAATATGTTGCCAAGTAAGAGTAGCTGAGTAAAACTTCAATATGCAAATTAGTGGCATTGCACTCGGAATATGGCATCTGCGAGGAGCATAAAAGTCCATATTTGAGAGCAAGGCCACATATTTCACTGTGATAATGACATCAGAAATCTGAGACAGCCAATTCTTAACAATTACCTCCAGGCATCATTTGCCTGCAGAACTATGACAGAGAGCCATTGGGAAGCTAGAGGCAGGACAAAGTCAAATAGAAGTGGCCAGATGGCTAAATGTGAGTCCTTCTGTGGTTCATAGACTTGGAGGCAATTTCAAACCACAGATTCGGCATCTAGGAGGTTCAGCCAAAAATGGCCAACTGCTACAATGAGCGCCAATGACGGATATTTGACATTATGTACTCGCAGCAATAGAGCTGCTACTCCAACTCTTCTTAGATCCTCCCTTGCTGCAGCCACCAGACAGTTGGCGTCAACGTCAACTGTCTGGGGTAAAATTACAAATATTTAACTTTTAAAATTTTTTGTTAAATCAATTAGACACTTATTACGCAAGTCAGGAGATAAACTGAAGAAATATAAAAAATCTGCACCTATGATCATGCATGTAACATTACAAATATAAAAAGAGAAAGCAAAATTGCATCTTAAACCAAAATTAACAGTTATTGCTTTCCCGACCATACACATTAATGGATGATCCAGTCACAGCATGAAAGTTTGGGGTACTGATGCCTTCAGTTCAGATTTACTGGCAACAATGAAACTGGCATCACTTCCTGAATCTATTAGAAAACACATACATGTAGATCAGTCTGTAATGAAAAGGCAACATGATGTATCAGGGTGGGAAGAGTTGGTCGCCTCTACACTTCCTTCATTAAGTTTTCCTTGTAGGAACAAAGCAAAACACATTTTTTTGCATTGTTCTTGTATTTTCGATGAGAAGAGCATAACTTTTTAATCACATGATTTAGAACATTTGTGGCCCGATTAATTGGTACAAGATGAATTCCTGGAATAATGAAGGTTGGAAACTTCTTTCCAATGACAGCCTGAGAGAAAGAACTGGTATTTTCTAAAGAAGATTCATAATTAGAGATGACAGCAGAAATGTTTGTATTGTTTATAACCATAATTTGATCAGCTACTTCTGCTGCTTTATCTGAAGAAAAAGGAGAGATGGAAGCTAATATAGTTTGGAGAGGAATAGGCATTGCTTGATTAAAGAGTTCAAATAAAAGTGAGTTATCTATATTGTGATTCTCTGTGCAGCACTTTATAATATGGTGGAGTTCGCTAGGCTTCCGATCACTGAGGCTTTCACCTGCTAACAGCTGACGAATTTCTCGAGTCTTTGATTCCGAACGTCTTTCAATAATTTTTTATTTCAGATCCTCATATGGGCTGAATGACGACTTCAGGAACAACAGTGGTGATATTAGGTGGTAGTATTACAGAATAACAGTGGTGATATTAGCAGTCTTTCTCCTCACAATGGCATCCACCAAAAAAAAAGAGACAATGAGAGGGAGAGTCAAGGGAAAAGTCATGACTTAAAGCATAACATGTTATGTGTGCCTCTTGCTGACTAGCTGATGCGACGCCTCTCGTTCAGATGAATGAAGGGTAAAAGTTTATAATTAGGTACCCCTTTTTTCTCTGGGAATTCTTTTTTAATGGCAAGATCGGTGCCGGAAGGCACAATTTCAAGATGGCACTACACAAAACCAAAATAAGAAGTCAAAGAATTCCACAAACTCGGTATCCATGTGCACATCGATCTATTTTCACTTAAAAAAATCCCAGAATTGCACAATCTAGGCATTACACATTGCCTAACTTTGTCCATGTACACATCAACTTATTTTCGAAATGGGGTTTCATGGCCAAAACTGAACAAAATTTGTTGTTAATCGAAGGGGCAGCCAATTCTACGCTAAAGCGTTGACCAGCTCTGCTAGTCATTACCACAGTTAGTACACTGCTTAACTATTCTGGTTGCTGTATTATTGGGCCTATGTCTGAATCTTGGAGAAGGCTTGGATATTTGTAAGTGTATACTGTCTTCATGGTACTGGGGCACTTACAATGCATGGTGAGCAAAAACTCCTCTTAAGAGGTTGGTAGCATGGAAAGAGGAGTGGCAGATACTTGGATTAATTTCCCAGGGGATACTCTGCCAAAATTATAATAGTTACCTTAAGTTATCTGAATATGACACAGCACACGAGGTCTACATCCTAACGAACGGGACGCCTTCACTGAGGACTTTCGAATGAAAACTAACTTCCCATTACACATGACGAAAGCCATGAAAACCAACCATCCAACTAGCCTGTTCACCTGAGTTCTAACTGCTGGAATTCAATAGTCTTATCCACCCGGCCAATGACACAGCCAAACCTGGGGAATAGCTGGACCAGGATTACTGACCAACCAGTATATTAGCTGCCAGGGACGTGTCAAAAAACAGAAGCAGTCCTGCACTTCTTGTCCGGATAAAATGTGTGGACTTATTCTGATCTTCCTGTCGGACAAACGAGAAAGTCCTTTTCAGTCTAATCCCATCTGCCTCAGCAACAAGTTGCATATCAAACATTCTCAAATTTGAAAACTCTCCCTTTTTGATGCCTTGCTTTTATCTTCTACTAATCTGTTTATATGGGAAAAAATTTTAAGCAGCAGTGTTTCTGAATCAATAATAGTTTTTCAGTCTGCCAAAATTTCTTCTCTTTTTTATTGATTAAAAAACTGAGCAAATGAGCATAAAAGGAAAACTTTTAGATAATTTGATTTATAATCATAGCTTAAATTGCATCAGAGATCACTGGAGCCCGGCTCCAGGGCTTTTCAGTTTTCCAGATAAATCGTAATTCTAGCCAGAATACATGGGAGCCCTTTTCTTTACTGTAAATGAAACACAGTTTCAGAAGTCAAATTTTATTTTAAAAATAAATATACCTCAAAAATCAATTACAATTTCTGAATTCATGGCTTTTTCTGGGTAACTGATGGAGGTTACGATTTTTAAGGGAAAGAAAGCCTCTATCCACACGTCAAATGCTTTTTCTCCAGGTAGTAGGATGGATTGATGACAGCAGGTAAAATGTTTTGTTCCCGAAAGTACTAAAAGTATCTGTCCAGCACTAGGAACCTCTCACTGCAGAGGTTTTGCAGGCTTGAACTATGCAACAGGAGGGACAAAAATTTTCACTTGCGCAGACCTTATGTCTGTTTTCATGTCATCATCGGATTGGATTCCGGAGAATTTTTTTGCACAGTTGCATTCTGCTTGACAACTAGAATTATAGCCAGCAGAATGTTGCCGTTGGAAAGTGTTGCACTCTTTTATACTTTCAAAGCTACATTTCTCCATTAAAATTGCTTTACACATTCTCATATTGTTTCTAACATTCTGTCGATTCTCATCAGTGATACTTTTATTGTTTTACTTTTTTTCCATTGGTGTGTTGGAAAAAGAAGGTTTTTGTTTCCCTCATTCCTTGAAATAGTATGTTATACCATATATTCAGGGTTTAAATTCAACTGGAAACTGGCTGAGTTATTTCTTAACTTTTGAATGAAATTTTAAAGCCAGCCAGTGTCCCAAATAAGACAATGTCTGATGTTTTATTTCTTTTATTAAACTATTTATCATGAATTTAATAATTTATTAAATTTTTATTTATATGTTTATATTTTATTGAATTTCATTATTTTAGTTATTAGTTATTTTATTTATCTTCTCTTTCTTCCCTGATGGCCTTCCATGGAACTCCAGCCCTTTTGACTTTAAAAATTAAGCCCTGTTCATAATGAATCTTGTGTTTTGTCTTAATTTTTTTTATTCCCCCCCCCCTCTATATGGCAAATTTTGAGTACCGGATTTTGAAATTAAACTCAAATTAAAAAACAATGCCATATTTCAATTATAAGGCAAGTAATGCAAAAAGAAATATGGAAAAGGAAACTTACCAGCCTTAAGTCTGGAACTGAACGACTCAAAGTCCATTCCTGGCTATTTACAAAGGAATCTGGAAATGGAAACAGGGTGTGTATACATATATATATATATATATATATAGATAGATAGATAGATAGATAGATAGATAGATAGACAGAGATATGTATAAAAATAGAGAGACAAAAGCATGCATGTACCAGCTCTATGTTCTTACTTCAAAACATATATTAATGTTTTCTCTCGTGCATATTTATTAAATATCAATACACAATTAAGCTTTAAAAATATGACATGGATAATGATAACATGAAAATTATATTACATTATTATGAAAAACTACAGTACAAGAAAAATTTATGAGACATATACAGAGGCTATTTTTTTTATACTTAACATTAGCACAGCCACCCTGGCACAGTTTACCGAGGTTTTACAGAAAAAAATAACGACTTAAATTCCAAAAAAATATTTATTACATAGATAATATTATTATATTCATGTTTTAGATTTTAATTAGGTATTCACCTGAAAATCACTCATTAAACCTACTTTGAAGAAAATTTTCATTTCCTTTGGAAACTTCTACGGGAATTCTGTGGCAGTAAGAACAAACACAAAGGAATTGCTCCCTTCAGCAATTTTGCACCACAATACTTTATTCCTGATGACATAAATATTACTATGGTTCTTTCATAAGAGAATACTTTAAAATTCAGTTTATGACAAAATAATACCATAATTTAGTGGTAAAAACTGTTAGCACTTGGACTCTAGGAAAAACACACACACGAAAATGGCAATATTGTTTGATAAAACTGAAAAAATGTCATGTGTAAAGTTACTAACTTAGGTTAACTGAATATGGCAAAGCACATGAGCATTATTTGTATAACAGAGGGAGATGCTTTGGTTGAGGTCTATCTAATGAAAATTGGCTCATTCGTGTTCAGATAACACCTTTCAAAAAGCACAAAAATCAACTTTATAGCCAGTTCATTCATATCAGTTCAAACTTCTAGTATTCAGTGGCCTTATCTCCTCAGCCATTAATGAGGCCCTGCAAGGTTGCTAGAATTTAAGATATAATGAAAATTTGGTTAAATTTCGTAAGCTCTACTAAGGTGGTTATACTAATATGTAAGCACCTATTTTTAAAGAAAGGACAGTTAAGCAATACCTTTTTAAAGCATGTGCAATCATAATTAAATACACCAGCATCGCCTGGAATCCACAGCTTATATTCAGACACCACTTTGAATCCTGTTGGCAGTATGCACATACCATATTCTGTAACAAAGGTGTTAAAATGAGCAGCCCACCAGCAATAAATAAGGTCCCTTATACACTTCCTGACTGTATGAAATTTGACACTACTAGAGATTCATCCCCAAATAAGCGAAATGTCGGTCTGAATGTCACTGACAGCAAAATTTATAAGTGGATGAAAATGTTTAAAAGATGGCTTGAAGAACATATACGTATTCTGGTATATGTATTAGACACTAGCATTACAGAAAAAAATTATTTGTCATTCACATGCTATCATTTTATAGAACTGTATATAAAAACTTGGGATACAGAAAGCAGTGGTTTCAATGTGTACTGAAAATGAATTAGCCAGTGTTTTGATATTTTTTAACTGATACTCTAAGTAAACCGATGAATTGTTGAGAGGTATCATAATGAGAGACAAGTCAGAGACACTTCATGCAACCCCTGAATCCAAATATCAATCACTAGAGTAGTAACACATTATCTCCTATGAAAGTAGAGTAGTTAAGACTACTGAATATTGGTAGTTCGAACCCAAGTTTAAAACCAGGCCAACAGGCTGGCTGCACGGCTGGTTTCCATGGTTTTTCCCACGTGTAATAAAAATATGAGCAAGTTTCCCTCAAAAAGTACTCGATAAAGGGATTCATCCTCTTAGGCTAGTTCTCGCATGCTTTGCCATATTCAAATAGCCAAATTCATTAAAGTGAAATTTAAAAAACACAGTGAAAATGCGCTTTAGCCCACTGCTTGGCGATGTTTTGAAAATCGCCAATTCGGCGCGTTTCTGCGAAACGTCTTTGCAATTAATTGCAACCTTCCCGACATGCTCCGCGAAAACCTATTGTAAACAAAACATAGAATTCTAAAGCATAAATTAGTATGGAAACTGTTGCCACAAAGATAATAAAATATTGTGCAAAACGAACATTATGATCATTAAAATATTTGTCAGTTAGGTTTAAATTAATTATTTACATTTTATGTTGTAATACTTACACATTTTATGCCGTTACATAACCTTCCCGACACGCTCCGCGAAAACGTAACCAAAATGGCATCCAAGAAAGAAGGAATTTTTTTTAAAAAGGCATTAAAATTACAAACGATACCATGTACACACCGTTCCGTTTTAACTTAAAAAAAAATCTGAGAATTGCACAATGTAGGCAATGCACACAAATAAACAAAATAAGCTAGAATAACTAAATAAATTACAAGAAAATGCCATGTGCACAGCGTTCCTTTTACACTTAAAAAAAACTTCAGCGAATTGCACAATATACGCAACGTACACAAATGAACAAAATAAGCTAAATTAACGAAAATAAATTACAAGAAAATGCCATGTGCACAGCGTTCCGTTTTAACTTAAAAAAAACATCAGCGAATTGCACAATGTAGGCAATGTGCACAAATCAACAAAATAAAATAAATTGCAAACGATACCAGCGTTCTGTTCTTCAGCTGATACAAATTATTTCAATAAAAGGCAACAAAATATAAAAATTAAGCAACTTGCACTTCCAATAAAGTAATAAATGTACATGTACATTCACTCACCTCTCTCAGCATCACAGCTAAATCCATAGCGGCTTGGTATTTCGCGAAATATACGGAACGAAAATAGCCAACACTCAACACACAAAATACAACGACAACTGAAATAACTACTTAAATTAACACGTCAGAATTTCGAATAAACCGCTACGTCATCTCACATTACCAATAAAACCGTTCTCTATAAAATAGGAAACACGCATGCGCGAAAACTACATGTTTCCGTAGCTTCAAAATACCCAGTCAGCCATCTTCGCGGATATACGAAGTTACCCATGTTGGCGCGTTTATTGCTCATTCAAAAACAATCGCCGCCAAGCAGTGCCCTAAACCGCATTTGGGCCTTTTTTTACTATTCTATTGCTCATGTTTCAATGGATCGAAATTTTGAATTTTATCTTTTTTTTTCTTCTGCATTTTTTTTAAAGTTTTAGATTAAATACGAATCAATGCTTTCTGATCATTTATTACTCATTTACTGCTTATTACAATTTCTTAAATTTTGTGCTAAAACGTTTTACTCCATTTTGCTACTGTCTTAAAAATGGTATATATTATGAAAAGTTTTAATATTGTTGATGCCATAAAATGCATAGTGATTAACTTTCAAATACTTTATCATTGTTTTTCTTGAACTTCTGTTTTAGATATGGTTGGAATGCGCTTTAGCCCACTGCTTGGCGGCGATTGTTTTTGAATGAGCAATAAACGCGCCAACATGGGTAACTCCGTATATCCGCCAACATGGCTGACTGGGTATTTTGAAGCTACGGAAACATGTAGTTTTCCCGCATGCGTATTTCCTATTTTATAAAGAACGGTTTTATTGGTAATGTGAGATGACGTAGCGGTTTATTCGAAATTCTTACGTGTTAATTTGAGTAGTTATTTCAGTTCTCGTTTTATTCTTTGAATGCGGTGTTTTTCTATTGAGTGTTTGCTATTTTCGTACATATATTTCGCTAAATACCAAGTCGCTATGGATTTAGCTGTGATGCTGAGAGAGGTGAGTGAATGTACATGTACATTTATTACTTTATTGGAAGTGCAAGGGAAACGTGATTGATTGGTGTATGAAAGCTGGTTATTTTGTTGATTTGTGCACATTGCCTACATTGTGCAATTCGCTGATGTTTTTTTTAAGTTAAAACGGAACGCTGTGCACATGGCATTTTCTTGTAATTTATTTTCGTTATTTTAGCTTATTTTGTTGATTTGTGTACGTTGCCTACATTGTGCAATTCGCTGAAGTTTTTTTTAAGTTGAAAAGGAACGCTGTGCACATGGCATTTTCTTGTAATTTATTTTCGTTATTTTAGCTTATTTTGTTCATTTGTGCACGTTGCGTACATTGTGCAATTCGCTGAAGTTTTTTTTAAGTTTAAAAGGAACGCTGTGCACATGGCATTTTCTTGTAATTTATTTTCGTTATTTTAGCTTATTTTGTTCATTTGTGTACGTTGCCTACATTGTGCAATTCTCAGATGTTTTTTTTAAGTTAAAACGGAACGGTGTGTACATGGTATCGTTTGTAATTTTAATGCCCTTTTAAAAAAAATTCCTTCTTTCTTGGATGCCATTTTGGTTACGTTTTCGCGGAGCGTGTCGGGAAGGTTATGTAACGGCATAAAATGTGTAAGTATTACAACATAAAATGTAAATAATTAATTTAAACCTAACTGACAAATATTTTAATGATCGTAATGTTCGTTTTGCATATTATTTTATTATCTTTTTGTGGCAACAGTTTCCATACTAATTTATGCTTTAGAATTCTATGTTTTGTTTACAATAGGTTTTCGCGGAGCATGTCGGGAAGGTTGCAATTAATTGCAAAGACGTTTCGCAGAAACGCGCCGAATTGGCGATTTTCAAAACATCTCCAAGCAGTGGGCTAAAGCGCATTTTAACCTTAGATATTTTTGCATGTTTACATGATCAATTTTTTGCCTGTTTACAGGATTCATTAAAATTCGCAACCATCTAATATGGTGATATGATGAGTTAAAAAGCGCGAAAATAACCGATTTGGCGACTTTTCGAAAATGTGCCAAACTGGCCCGTAATATGCAGTTTTACCAAAACGTTCGGCTGTTAACAATGGGAACATTCCCTGCAACAGCTCAGATGTGATGCCATTAGACTACCACATCTTCTTGCATTTTCCTTACCGGTAAGCATTTCTAATGTGACAAACAGGCAGTGGCGGCTCGTAATAAGCACTGTGGAACTGCAACACCCCCTGTTTCCACTTATTATTATTTTTAATATTTAATGTAATGAGCCCTTTTTTCTTTAATTTTTTCTTTATACTTCTACAATATATAATCCTTAATGTCAGTAGCCATCCTCCAGTTTATGAAAAAGGTACGAAAGCTTTTGTATGGAACTGCACTTCACAAGGCTGTTTTGCGCAAGCACGCACAGAAAGCAACACTTGAGCCAGGGAGATAAAACAGCACTGTCGCTCTTACAGTGCCGAAATTCTGGAAACGTGATTATTTCTTACTCCGCGCGTGTGGTATTTTTCTGTTTTGCGCATGCGCTCTTAGGAAGCAGCGTACGAGGCTGAGAGGGAGAGAGCACTGTCGCTTTTACAGTGCCGAATCTGGAGTATTGTTGGGAGCTGGTTCTTTTTTTTACTCCGCATGTGCTGTGTTTAAAAATCATACACCATATTCTTGGTTAGATTATTTTTCAGCTATTCTATTTGATTCATTTTTTTTCGGTTCTTTTATTTTACAGAAAACTTTAACCATGTCCTTGCATCCTCAAGTAATAAATTCTGCGACTGTAAGTGAACTTCAAGAGCTTTCGTTTTTAGGCGCTTGCAATGCTTTCAATATAGAAAAATTTCCTCAGTCGTCACCCAGAGATCAAGGAGAAAATTATTGATCTCTTCGCGCAAATTAAAACAAGAAGAATGGATTTCATTTTTAAATGAATAGGTAAAGCTTGAACTGTAACAATTTAAGTTAAAGTAATTAAGAAATGTTTACTTTTTCTTTTGTAAAATTTCATGGAAGTTTCAAAATAAATTTTCTTTTTATACATGTTTGTTTCCCTTTACACAGGTTTAAAACAAAGGTTAAATTTTTTTGGAACAGCATCCTCACTAATTTTAGGTACGAGCCGCCACTGCAAAGAGGAGAAAAAAATTCAGAAGTAGTTACCCTCTGAGGCAGCACACTTCTACTACACAGATCTAGAAATATTTTAGCTCACTCTAGAACAAATACTTCAAATGAAACAAAACTGTATGGAAAAATACCCAAAGGTTTACAGGAGCTGTGAAAAAATAGAACACCTAAAATGTTCGGCAATTTGTTTTCTATTATAAAACACACCCTACTTGAAAAATATCCCTCATACAATACTGTACATCCAATATACAGTGTGAGACAAAATTATAAGATAGTCTGAAATGAGGCAGAAATTATAAGAATGAATAAATATAAGAAAATCAGGCTCAAATGCGCTTTAGCCCACTGCTTGGCAGCGATTGTTTTTGAATGAGCAATAAACGCGCCAACATGGGTAACTCCGTATATCCGCGAACATGGCTGACTGGGTATTTTGAAGCTACGGAAACATGTAGTTTTCACGCATGCGTATTTCCTATTTTATAAAGAACAGTTTTATTGGTAATGTAAGATGATGTAGCGGTTTATTCGAAATTCTTACGTGTTAATTTAGTAGTTATTTCAGTTGTTGTTGTATTCTTTGAATGCGGTGTTGTTCTGTTGAGTGTTTGCTATTTTCGTACGTATATTTCGCTAAATACCAAGTCGCTATGGATTTAGCTGTGATGCTGAGAGAGGTAAGTGAATGTACATGTACATTTATTACTTTATTGGAAGTGCAAGGGAAACGTGATTGATTGGTGTATGAAAGCTGGTTATTTTGTTGATTTGTGCACATTGCCTACATTGTGCAATTCGCTGATGTTTTTTTTAAGTTAAAACGGAACGCTGTGCACATGGCATTTTCTTGTAATTTATTTTCGTTATTTTAGCTTATTTTGTTTATTTGTGTACGTTGCCTACATTGTGCAATTCTCAGATTTTTTTTAAAGTTAAAACGGAACGGTGTGTACATGGTACCGTTTGTAATTTTAATGCCCTTTTAAAAAAAATTCCTTCTTTCTGGGATGCCATTTTGGTTACGTTTTCGCAGAGCGTGTCGGGAAGGTTATGTAACGGCATAAAATGTGTAAGTATTACAACATAAAATGTAAATAATTAATTTAAAGGTAACTGACAAATATTTTAATGATCGTAATGTTCGTTTTGCATATTATCTTATTATATTTTTGTGGCAACAGTTTCCATACTAATTTATGGTTTAGAATCCTATGTTTTGTTTACAATAGGTTTTCGCGGAACGAGTCGGGAAGGTTGCAATTAATTGCAAAGACGTTTCGCAGAAACGCGCCGAATTGGCGATTTTCTAAACATCGCCAAGCAGTGGGCTAAAGCACATTTTCACCGAAAATCAGATAGACAAACCAGTAGTAGTGATAGTATACAAATTTCCTGCCTTTATAAATTTCAGTTGCATTTGCTTTAAGTTATAAGACATAAGAATAAAACTGTGAGGGCTAAGATGCTATTTAAATCAATGTAAATTGAAAAGATTGATAATGTAGCACCTTGATATTGTACTAGTGCCAAAAAGCAGTATAACATTAATTCTATGAGATCTATCACTGCTCCATATCAAATGCCATTCTACATTTATATTCTTGCAGCTTTCACCTGTGATTCCACTGAAAATTACAATCCATCTCACTAAATAGTACTGGATAAGAATCCCTCTTATGTATCACGTAGGGTTCATTCCCTTCAAATAAAATATATTACACATCAAAACTTAATAAAATTTATGTAGATAATTCGACTTCCACCACACTCCCTTTCTTTTTGTTCTTGCCTATGTTCTGCAAATATTACATTCAAGTCAAGAGAAAAACGAATGAGAATAAAGATTTCTATACAAGACTAAAATGCATGCATAAACCTTTTCATTGGTGAAAAAGCAAAAAATAAAATTTTAGAAATGCAAATACTCTGGTAATACGATCTTATAAAGTTAGTGAAGGAAAGATGCTTATATTTTTTTTGAGAGGGGGGTCTCACCATACGAACACAGCAGGTTTCCAATAAATTAACAAAAACTTTTAGGTTTCAGAGCTTTTAAAAATTTCTGCAAATGTTCTATTCCAAGGAAATTTTAATCAAGGATAAAGCACCTGAAATTTCATCAAACTACAGAAATATTGTAAGGAAACTGTCCACTCATGCGAGAAACAAACATTTAAATTCTGAAAGCACGGCGGACGCTTGACACTTCAGGATGACACAGATAAATAATATAAGCTGAGTAACCAATAATCATTCTATTATTAAGAAGACTCAAAACATACCTTCAATACACACAACGTGTTCTCGAATCTGTTGAGCAAGAAGAGGATCAGGCATAAGTTCCAAATGATCGTAAATAGCATAGATGCTTGGATGCACACTCTCAAATCTTTGGATTTCTTGACGAATTGCAAGAGAATTACTATAATACGGCTGCTGTACATGGCCGCGATTATTCATTTTTAGAACATATTTTTGTCAGCTGCAGAAGCATAAATCCATAACGCACATTTTGTTTGACAGATGACACCACAGCTCTTTAAACTAAATATTATGATCAATTGCAAGGATATGGCTAGTGAACTTATTGCGCGCATGCGCTAACGCATCCATACAATACATTTGTAGATTATTTCACTTCTAATACTTATTTTTCATAAGGCAGTGATCTGCTTCTCTTTGGTAGGGCTTTTCTGGCGGTTTTAAATTACCACACCCATACAATCAACTGGACTATCACATGTATGAGTATTGGATAAATGAAGCACAAACTACGCAAAGCAATATTCCTAGCTCGCAGCCACAAAAAGGGCTTGAAGATCCCAAAATGAGGCCCAATTTTTAAGAAAACTATGTAAACAAAATTACGATCTCACATTGTTCACGAGAACTTTGTTTCACAATGAACTGAGAAATGAATTTTCATCAATTTCAAAGAAACAAAAAAAAATGTTATGTATAGAAAATCTGAATGAAAGGAAATCAGCCATTAATTTTAATAATTTTTTTTTCTTCAAATTCGTCAATGTAGTTTAAAAATTCATGAATGGAATGCATTTCAAAATCCGAAATTTTCCTAGTATTCGACTGTTTTGAAATCACTTTTAACCCAGTAAGCTTTACCGAGGCTAATTACATAACTAGACATCAAGTTAGCCTTGGCTAGTATAATGATCGCGAACGAAGGCTGAAAACGCTTGTTCTCCTCGGCTCTTTTACACAAGAACACGGAGTGTGAAGGAGACTTCCTTGATACTCCGTGCACAAGGATAAGTCCATCAAAATGCTGTATGCATACTGTTGTTCACCTGAAAAGATTCGTCTGTCACTATCGTCGTCGTCGTGCTCACTATCGTCGTCGTCGCATCACTCTTTCTGCTGCAACCTCAACGAAAGCAGGAACAATGGTCGCCGCGCTGCATATTTTCAAACCCTAGCCCACTTTTTGAACTTTTGAGGACATGGAAAAATCGATTGGTTTTGCCTGTAAAATTCATACGCATGCACTAAACAGTCGAAGGGCGAGACTTTTCAACACCTACTACCCGGACCCTAGTCTGGACGCCATTGAGACGGAAGAACGGGCCGTTTTGGGGGATCTACTCGACAAAGAACGAGTCTCTCCATCATTACGCAGATCGATGTGTCGGAAATGTTTTTGTCAGCTGTGTAGCTGCCATTTAACTTTCTGACTGTCGTTTTACAGCTAAATTGAAGATGGCTTAGCTTCCGGATACTTTTTTGGAAGTGTACAGTCGGCCACAGAAGTATTCGAACACCGGAACCCATTCAGAAAATATACTTTTCAGGTTGGGAAAACAAAACTCAAGCTAATCTTAGTTAGATGAGGAAACACAAATTAGTCGTTCAAATCAATCTTGGTTAGACGAGGAAACAAACTGGTCGCTCAAGTCAATTTTAATTAGACAAGGAAATAAAATGGTCACTCAAACCAATCTCGGTTTCTCTGTAGCAGCAGCATCTCCTTTTCCATACTTGAATGTGTTACGACACAAAATGTTTTAAGATAGGTCCATAATGTGGAGTTTGGTAGAAACATCTTTGACTGTTGGTTGCACTTTCCATTCCAATAAAGTGTTTTCGCTATTGATCTTCCTTATGACCGTTCCGAAATGAAGTTCAGCAAGGTTCAATCTTTTCCGCTAATTTCTTGTCACGACCAAACTCTCTATCATCCTAACATTGGGTATAACACAAACTTATAAAGGAAGAAGTCAGAGTTTAGAGAAAGAAACGAAAAGTCACTATGGTGACGTCAAGAATGAACGTATAAAAAAATTCCAATGCCCAAAGATTATTAACACGTCTAAATGGATCAGTAGTAGTGTCATCATTTCAAATCATACCGTTGATGTTAGAATGCATGTCTAAAAATTCCAATACGAAAGATTGTTAACACGTCCAAATGGATCAGCAGTAGTTTTTTCCGTTTCATTTCAAAGCATACTGTTCATGCTGCGAAAATGCCTCTAAAAAATATCCAGTACCTGAAGAAGGCTTTGTAAATGTATCGGTGTCACTTTTCCTTTTCATCTTGGAAGCGATTACCATTCGGGATCATCTTATCCGCTATGAAGACACATTTACCCAGACCATGTTTGCTATTTTCCTAAAGCATCATAAAATATTACAGAATAGCAAACACGATTCCAAACAACAATGTAGAAAAGTATTCTTTATAAGGATCCGCTATGAGGAAACATTTATCCAGACCATGTTTTTTTTCATAAAGCGTCTTAAAATATTATAGAATAGCCATCACAATTCCCATCAACCATGTCGAAGAGTATTCGTTATAGGGATCATCAACATCTTATCTGCTGTGAGGAAGCTTTTATCCAGGTGAAGGAGATGTTGCATCTTCAGCAGCACTTCGAATCGAAACGCCAACTGTTTATATAAATAAGCACTTCATTTTGAAAGTGCAAATGGTAAAGCGACTAGGAAAATTTTCTCAAAGCTCAGAGAAAAATCTCTCAGAGAAAAATCTAAATGATATATTTAAAAAAATTGTTAATTTTAATGATGTCTTTTGACATCATTAAAATTAACTCTATGACCTCTTCCTCTTTTTCGTTCGAAGACAACATGTTTACAAATATATTTTGACGTTTTAATATGTTTACAAACATGTTGTTTCGGAACAAAGAAGGAAGTGGTCATAGAGTTAATTTTAATGATGTCTTTACACATCATTAAAATTAAAAAAAGTTGGGGGTTTTTTTAATTCTTAGCTAGAGATTTTCTCTGAGAAAATTTTTCCATCTAACTGGGTTCACGAGTCGCTACAATTTTTTTAAACTCCGTGATCTATAAAAACTTTTCCAAGTTTTCACTTCAGATTCAATCGTGCTGCTGACATAGTTCTCTTCCCCAGCCTGGTCCAGATAAAATGTTCTTCTCGGTCTTTGCTTTCAAAAGGCTAAAACATGATATATCTCTCTGATACCTTTCTAAACGTCAATAGTGTTGTTTGAAGTGGACACAGAAATTTATATCACCTTAACGGTATGGTTTGAGGTGTCAACTGAACACGGTAAATAAAACTGTAAACACCTCAACGGTATGGTTTGAAATGGAAACTGAACAGAGTCTGCAAACCTTTTATCTTTCTAACACCTTAATGATATGGATTGAAGAGGGAAACGGACCCATAAATTTGTAAACATTTCCTTGTACCTTTCTCAAACTTCAAAGGTGGAAACAGACGTGAAAAACAAATCTTTGAATCCCTCAACGATGTTGCTGGAATTAAAAACTGAAATCGTCGATGCGGGAGATTTTTGTAATTCTCATAAACGGATACTGACATATTCTGTGATTTTTTTATTCTCATGACTAAAAAGAAGGACCTTCATGATGAAATTTCAGATGTTGCAGTTCGGTAGATTTTTTGTGATTCTGGTAAACGGATCGGATCCCCTTTCTCAGACCGTTGATACTAAAATTTCTTTTGATAGGTTGCTATGACATTAACCATTTTTGAGGGGAGTTCATTACAGCCAAATATTTAATGAATCTATCCTTTTTACTGAAGGTATTTCTATAATATATAAGCGTTTTTGCAGGCACCCGGAAAGTTTATCCAGAGTGACAAGTTTGGAAAGTCAGCTGGACAATTTTTTCTCTTTCATCTGAATGAAATGTAAAGCATAATATAGTTTAATGGGAAAACACAAACCGATTTACAATAACTGAAAATGAATCACCTTTACGTTAACACATCAACGTTTCCGGTAAACTTGTAAAATATAGAATGAATATCTAAACCGCGTCTGAAGGGAGAAAACAATAGAGCCCATTCATAAACAGCCAAATTTTTTTCCAAAAGAGTCACCGTCGAAACTACGTCGATGAGTGTTTGAAGAAAAACCATTCACGAATTCACTATGAGGCCGCATATTCCCAAAAGAGTCACAAAAAATGTATATAGAATGGTCATCAAATTTCCAAAACCACGTCAAAGCTCTGAAGGGAAATCATTCACGAATCTGCTATGAGTATACAGAATGGGAATTAAATTTCCATGTCGAAATTTTATTCATATTCTCTGAAGGAAAACGATAGAAACCATTCACGAAACTGCTAGAAGGAAATTCAGACGGCATTTTACCAAGAGCTACAAAATATATAGTACGACAATCAAATTTCCAATACCACGTCCAACAGTATTTATATTCTCTGAAGGGAAACGATAGAAACCATTTACGAATCTGCTATGAGGAAATCCGGTCGGCTTTTTTCCTAAACAGTCACAAAATATATAGAATGACAATCAAATTTCCAAAACCACGTCCAAGAGTATTCATATTCTCTGAAGGGAAACGACAGAAATCATTCACGAATTCACTATGAGGAAATCCAGGTCGCATTTTCCAAAAGAGTCATAAAATATATAGAATAGCATTTAAAATTCCATCTTATCTAGGTTGTGGAAATGTATCTTCAGCAGCATTCTGAAGCGAAAAGCCAACTGTTTTTATATATAAGTGATTCATTTTGAGAGTGAAAATGATAAAGCGACTGGTAAACTTTTCTCAGCGCTCAGAGAAAAATCTGATTGATGTATTAAAAAAAACTTTTTTTACTTTTAATGATGTCTTTTGACATCATTAAAATTAACTAAGAGCTCCTCCTTCTTTTTGTTCTAAGATAACATGTTTGTAAACATGTTGTCTTTTTTTAATATGCGTTTTAGATTTTCTCTGAGCTCTGAGAAAAATTTCTCCCAGCCGATTTTTGCTTTCCCATTTTCTTCACGTTTTGCTTTTAATATATCTTTCAGATATTACTTTAAGCTCTCGGAAAATTTTTCCCAGTTCGCAAGATGTATACCCTCCTTATTAACATACAGAAAGAAGACACGTCTTACTCATCTGTGTTTCAGATTTATCTCGGTCCTCTAACCAAGACTCCCGTTTGTTTTTAGAAGAAACTCTTCATCTCTTAGGGGTTTAAATCAGTGCGGGTTGTTGAACACGGCCCAGTCATGAAGTTTTCTTTGAACAAAACGTTTGACATTGTTAATGTGACATTATAAAAAATTCCTACGTTATTGGAATCCCAATGGAAAATACACTCATGTCTATAAATTAAGGATAATGCAAAATCAGGCAAAGGAAGGGTTAGAAGCAAAACAAATTTGACTTATTTTTGAAGCTTATTTATTAAACAAAAGGTAAAGAGCAAAAAAAAGATGCTATATGTTTGATATTATTAAAAAAATTAGCGATTTTTTCTCCCTGGAGCAAATTACAAAAAAAACCTATTTACAAAAAACCAATATTACATGGTTGGTATGATTGTTAATACATTCCATGTCTCTCGTACGATGCAATACAGTCCGTACAACGCCTAGGCATGCTGAATATCAAATTATCGATCTGATCTTCGATCAGTGGATGTAATTAAATAAACTTGATGAAACCGTTTTGACTTCATATCCGAAATTGTTTAATTGCCCAAATTTAAGGATTTAAGCTTTTTTTGGCTCAAAATTTTGCGACTTATGTTCATAGCATTAGCATTGCACAAGGCGTAAAGCTCAGATCTACGTAGCCGTACATAATCTCAGACCTACAAGTTCACACCTGGCTCAGACCTACAAGCCACTTTACACGATTAAATATCAGCCTCTAGAGTCTTCCAAAGGGACCGAAACCCTAAAGGACGACCTTTTTCAAAATTGAGTACCTAGCCATCACACAACTGAATTCAGACTTGACAGCACTCTTACGAATCTTGCCGCATCTGATCGGACCACCTTAGAAACGACGTTTCTAGTCCTGTGAAGGCAGCTAATCTTCCCCATACTAACCACTCTCAATGGCCTATTAGCCGGATAAACAGAAGAGTCACCCCTGCGTGTATCCTCCTCCTCCATGTCGATGGAGGACCCACGGACAGGCGTCTTCTGTTCAGTAAAGTTGATTCTAAATCAAATACAACTCAAAATTGCGGTATACCCCGATGGCACGATCTGAGCCTTCGTAAGTCGTGCAATATATCTCTTTATTTCGCTCACAAAAGTTTCTTCACCGCATGCAGATTTATTACTAATGGGTAAATTTGGAGTCTATATCTTACTCAGAAATAAAATGACAAGACGTTCCCTGTTTCCAATATTTTTTTCCGATTTCTGCTGCAAATCGCGGATTAGTGAATATTAAGTGGGCTATAAAGTCACAGCAACTAACACTATTTTTAAACTGCTACCCATTCTTATAAATTGTAAAATGTGCGAAGTAAAAGATTTACTTACCATGTATGCTAAAAACATTCTTATTAGCACATTATACTAATTATTTCATTCTTATAACTCCCGAAGGTGATCAAATTATGATCAGTAAAAGCTTTAATCATATTGAAATTACACTCATGTCCATAAATTAAAGATAATGCAAAATCAGGCAAAGGAAGATTTAGAAGCAAAGCAAATTTGACTTATTTCTAAAGCTTATTTATTAAACAAAAGGTAAAGACGTAAAGAGCAAAAAAAGATGCTATATCTTTGATATTATTAAAAAAATTAGCGATTTTTTCTCCCTGTAGAAAATTACAAAAAACCAATATTACATGGTTGGTATGATTGTTAATACATTGTATGTCTCCCAGACGATGCAATACAGTCCGTACAATGCCTAGGCATGCTGAGTATCAAATTATCGATCTGATCTTGGGGGATATTACACCACTCAAAAAGCAATGCTCTCCGAAGTTCCGGTAGACATGTAGGAGGAGGTTGACGGGCTGCAACTCGTCGGCCAAGCATGTCCCATACGTGCTCTACTGGATTCAAGTCCAGTGAGAATGCTGGCCAGTCCATACGTGTGATATCCTCCGATTGAAGGCATTCGCTTAGGATGTTTGCACGGTGAGGACGGGCGTTGTCATTCATAAACACAAATTGTGCGCCCATGGCGCCCCGAAACAAACGTACATGTTGTTCCAGAATGACGTCCCGATAGATTTGGCTTGTCATTCCGAAACAAACGTACGTGTTGTTCCAGAATGACGTCCCGATAGATTTGGCTTGTCATGGTTCAAATTTGAACATGCAGATCAGTTCTGGGAAATTACTTAGCAAGGGAAAAGTATCACGGCTGTCTCCCTACAGGAAGTACGTCATCGAATGACAACCATTGCCTGTATACCACAATAAGCTGTTTCTCCCCTTTTTGGCGTCAAGGCTGTTCTCCGAAACATATCCCAGTTCTGTAACCCAGAATAATTCCACCCCAAACGAGCACTCCTGCAAAACCGTTAACAGTGTCGTTCAATGATGTTTTCTTGGTGGTAACGGGTACCTGGAGCTCTCCATATGAAAGTCCGGCGAGAATCAGACTACAAGCTAAACCTGGACTCGTCGGAAAACATCACACAAGCCCACTGTTGCGGTGTCCACAATACATGTTCTCTACACCAGTCTAACCGCAGGCGACAGTGAGTTGCAGTAAGGGGAACGCATCTGACAGGTCTACGAGCATATAGACTAATCTGCCTTAAGCGTCTGTACACGGTCTGCCTTGAAATTGTGGTCTGCTTTGAACAGTGGCTGAAGAGAGCTGACGAGACAGGTCTGAGGCTGTGCTCCGTCTGTTTCTTTGGCAGTAACTGCCAAATACGGGTCCTCATTGGGCGTTGTAATTCTGGGGCGACCTGTGCTGTAACGTCTACTCACATTACCATCATCTTGGAATTGTTGCCAAAGCCTGCAGATGACACTCTGAGCAATTCCAAGTTCATCTGATACTTCCAGTTGGGTACGTCCACATTTCAGACGGCCGATAATTCTACTACGTAAAAAATCATCCAAATGCGTCCTTTGTGTCATAACTATTCGGTTATTGCACTGAAATGCTTATAAAGCGCCTGCGAACAATTTTACTTCTTTGCCTGTATTCCTTATACATCACTCTCTTACACTCTCGTCATTGTGACGTACCATCGGTGTCATCTGGTTACTTCCTGAAATTTGCATATAATTCTTGAAGATGTGAGTAGTGATTTTACAGGTGATATATTTATTTTAGAGTTCGATTTCCGCGTGATTCCGAATTATCCTTAATTTATGGACATGAGTGTATTATAATGATCTAAACATACCTAGGAAAGTGGCTAACGAGAGAGATTTGGTTTCAAGTGAAACGGAATAAATCTTTGACTGAAGGTATTTCTATGATGCAGCGGTGTTAACGTAAAGAGGAGTTGGAAAGCTATGTTTTGATAAATTTTATGAATCCCCTGGAAACCTGAATCCCATGCTATTGGAATCCGAATGGAAAAATATGATTCAAGAATTCATTGGATTGTGTTCCTCGAAAGTTTATTTGGAGTCCTATCCTTACAACCTCACGAGATTTATTCAATCACGAGATCATCAGTTTTCGTTAAAGTGGAAAAGCAAAACAACTAAATTGTTAAAAACAAAAAGATATACCGAAACATGACCATCTGAGTTAGATGTTTTTCTTTGATAAACTCAAATCATGAAAGGGGCACAAGTTCCATAGCGATTCATACTGAAACCGAAACGGGAGAAATTTGAAACACGAATGAGTAAGACACATGTAGGGATTTATATTTATTTTAAATAGCCAGTTAATTTTAATTTTAAGTTACTTTCCCATAAGCCTTCATTCGCCTAATTGTCAGTACCAGAATATTTAAATTTGGTAGAGCGCGTAAGAAATGCAAATTCTGCCAGTGGAAGAATAAGTTAAATATCGACGTTCAAGTAGAGAAAGAGAGAGTCCGGGAAATTGCCGTGCGCGCTTATACACAAACTTCTGTTTAGCAGTTACTGCTGGTTTGGCGTGGCTTAATTGGTATTATCTTGCTGCCACTGGACACATTTACGCGCTGTAGGCTACAGGATTATATGAGCCCTGTAGTGTAATTCTACTGTTTGTGAACATCTTAAATTCTTAAGTTTGATTCTACTGTTTCAGTTACCGCCCAAGTTGAGGTGTAGTATGTTAGTGTCAAGTTGACCCATTGTAAATAAGTTAAAGAGTTTAATAAAGGGCAGTTTTAACCCTTCCTCAGTGCAATCACTGTTTCTCAACATTCTACACAGCAGAAGGACAGTAGAACTTTACACATAAAACGTGTCTTCTTCCTGTAAGTTAATAAGGAGGATCATTTTGGATGAGGCTGGAAAATATTTTTCTTAGACATCTGAAAAAAATTTTTAAAATATATATATTATATAATATATATACCTTAATACCTTTTAGATTAAGACATACAGTGTGTCTTCTCCATTGAATTTTCTACAATGTCATTTTCTATATCTTGTCCAATATCTCGTGAAACGCTTTTCCATGAAATGGGTTTCACGAGACAAAACTTCTTTCAAGCGAAACTGAAAAATCAAATGATTCCATCGCTTTTACTGATGCCAGGTCAGCACGCACTGATCTGAACAGTTCTAAAATATATACAATGATAATCAAAATTCCGAAGCTGTAACGCGAATCATATTGAAGAGTATTGTTTGAAGCACAATAGAAACCACTCACGAAGTCTGCTATGAGAAATTCAGGTGCACCGATATGAAGCTAAATAGGAACTGTTTCTATAGCTAAGCGATTCATACTGAAACGGGAGAAATTTAAAACGGGAATGGGTTACGGAAGTTAATAAGGAGGATCATTTGGGATGAGGCTGAAAAATATTTTTCTTAGAAATCTGAAACAAAATCTAAAAGTATATACTATATACAATACATACATTATATATATATATTACATAATATACACTGCTCGACATTGAAAATGTAACACGAAGAAGGAGTGGTCAAAAAGTGATGAAGCAGCAATAAGTGATCTTTATTTCAAAATGATAGTCAGAATACAGAGCGAGAACGGCGTCGACTCCGTAGGATGTAGGACCACCGCGGACAGCGATGCACGAAGAAACACGTCTAAGCATAGAGTCAATAACAGTGCAGATGATGTCCTGAGTGATGGCTCTCCATTCCCTTTCAACCATTGCCACTGTTCGTTTTCTGAACGAGACAGGGACAGAGTCCGTAAACGGCGTCCAAGCACATCTCACACATGTTCGATTAGTTCAGGAGAGTACGGTGGCCAGGAAAGCATGTGTATACCTTGCAGAGCATGTTGGCAGATGCGAGCACTGTTTGGTCGGGCGTTATCAAATTGCATTAGGCAGGCCCTGAAGGTAGGGGATTGCCACCGGCCGCAGTACATTATCCAAGCATCGTTGGGCCGTCATAGTGCCCTGAATACGAACTAGAGGTGACCTGGAATCGTAGGCAATAGCACCTTAAACCATTATGCCACGTTGTCGCGCGGTGGGGCGTTCCACAGTTACTGCCATAGTTACTGTTAGATTTGTCTCCACGTCGACGCCACACACGTATGCGGCGACTCTCACTGGATAAACAGAAGCGTGATTCATCTGAGAACACGGCGATTCGCCATTCTGTCATCCACATCGCTCCAGTGAGGCACTATTCTAAACTTTGGCGTCTATGCTATAGGGTCAATGGCAGTCTTCTTAACGGACGCCGTGAGTGCAGGCCACGTTCAGCCAATCGACGGGAAATGGTTCTTGTCGACACGGGAACATCCAGGGTATCTTGCATATGCTGCAGAATCGCCGTGCAAGTGACTTGCGGGACAGCCACAGCTTGTCGGCGGATCCGTCGATCCACGCGTGCTGACGTCGCTCTGGCTGCACCTGCACCCCTCCTTCTTCCCACATTGCCTTGTTCCAACCATGTTCGCCATAGCCGATGCACCGTGCTCGCATCCACGTGGGTATCAGCTGCAATTTGACGTAAGAACCAACCCGCCCTTCTCAGTCCAAACACCATACTTCTCGGGTTAAATATAAGAAGAACTATAAAATTGATATAAGGAAAAACTATAAGAACTTAATAGATTACAGTAGGACTGTTATGAAGATTCTAAATACAAATAGAGAAGCAGTGGGAATTGATGTTTAAGTGTTTAAAAATCCGTTCAATAGTCAGTTTTTAATGTATATTTTAAAGGAATGTATTGTTGATATACTGAATGTTATAATTTCGATGTTTTATAATTTTAATTTTGGTATGTAGTTTGAAAACTGATGTCAAAATGTGATGATGATGTTTAATTGATGAATTATAGATTTTGTAAATTATTGTTTAAAGAGAGGATGATATCATAAAACCTTCTTGCTAAATGTGAATAGAAATTGTAATGAATAATGTAAAATATTAGAAATGTTTGAGATATTTTATCAATTGTAATTTTTATATTTATATCTTTTGTGATGGATCATGTGAAATGAGGCAACAGAGTTTGTATTGCTCTGAATTGTATTACATATGTATGTGTTTTTCTTTTATTGACATTAACACAATTTAAGATTTAAATAATTGGGACTCACAGATAGAATTTCCTTTCCGTTTTTATATTTTTAAATATAAGTTTTAAATTGATTAATTTTTACTTAATAGTAATTTTAGATAATTGACATTAATTTTTTCACCAATGCAGTCCTTTGTTTTGCTTTTAACACTACGCACCTGTTTTAAAAAATTTTTCTGTACTTAGAGTACATGAAATTAGAAACTCATAAATATGCTTTATTTTACAAACGGGGATTTATTTAATTTAAACATATTGCCACTGAGAACTAGTGTCTCAGTGGTCGTTAGACGGACCCCACGGTTGATGATCTTTCCGTAGGTCAGATAGGCGTTTTTTCGGTACTAGTGGTTTTGGGGATCTTAGCATTGGCTTTCTTTACTCCCCTGTTGTTGTGGTATTTGTTGTGTGTGTTTAATTAGATATAGATTTTAGATGTTCTATATTTTTGTGTTGGAAAAGTGGAGTTACTCTTGTCACAGTTCTGTTGGTTTTTTGATGGTAATGTATTGTGATTTTTGGTTTGTTCTTTGTTTTGGAATTGAGGCCTATTGTGTTTGATTGTACCGATTAAATCACAGACCTGTACATTTTGTTTTTGAGATTTTTAGTTATGATTTTTGGGATTTTCCCTTTTTTTTATTGGTAGTTCCCTGGTTTGTTTGTAGTATGTATGGTTACATGTTGTTTGTTCTTTTTTCTTGTAACTAACGGTGTGATTTTATGATTTTCTTTAGTTTTGTTGGTATGAATGGATGGATCGGTCTTTTAATTGCATCCATACTAAAATGTATCTTTTTGGTTTGATTTGTTCACATTATACTAACCTTTTTTTGTTGCCCGGTTCTTGAGGCTTTGGTTTTCTGGGGCTTCGGCTTATACTATGATAGTTATTACATCGTTGTATTTAACATAATTTTATTCTGGACACGGCCGGACCGACCGCTGTCTTCATTTTTTGTTGTTAGATGGGCTAGCTCTTAATTTGAGCCATACGACTGGAGCATTCCAGTCAGGTGGGCCGGAGGGCTGCGCCCCATTACTATACTATACTATAGCATACCCCTCGTAAAATCGTCTATCTGCTGGAAGTGCCTTCTTTGACGGCGGCCTAGCATTCTCTCCTATTACACGTATCCTCCGGGACAAAAGCCAACTTTCTTCGATAATTCGTCTGGCAGAAATAACGACACGAATATTGCCCATTCTGCACGTTCCTTCCCTTATAGCTTACTTCCCGTGCATCGGAGAGCTGCGCATTTCACATCATTTGTATAACTCAGTGACGTGCGTCTACTCTAAAATTTGCATAAATTTCTCACCACTCCTTCTTGGTGTTGCATTTTCAATGTCCAGCAGTAATTTACCTTAACGTAATAGCTTTTAAATTAAGACATACAGGGTGTCTTTTTTGTGTCTTCTCCATTGAATTTTCTATATTTGTTCCAACATCTCGTGAAACACTTTTCCATGAAATGGGTTGAACAGAGAGAAAATCCTTTCAAGCGAAACGGAAAAAAATAGTTGAATTCTATCGCTTTGACTGACGAGGTCTTCAACAGCATGCACAAATCTGAAGCGTCTTGAAATATATATAATAGTAATCAAAATATCAAAGGTGTAACGCAAACCATATCGAAGATCATTCTTCGAAGCACAATAGAAACCATTCACAAAGTCCAAGGCACATTTTCCAAAAGAATTATAAAATATATACAATAACCATTAAAACCATATCGAAGTTGTGAAGAGAAAACAATAAGACACCATTCATAAATACTTTAGCCTCTAAGAAAAACTCTTTATCCAGGTTGAAGAATCTTCAACAGCGCGCGCTGATCTGAAGCGAAACATGGACCGTTTATATAGATAAACGAGGGAGTTGTAATATGAATCGTGTCACGAATCTGCTATGAAGATCCGGATAGAGTCATCCAATGTCGAAGAATTCTTTGTCGCGAATAGGACGACATTTTTTTCCCCAAAACAGCCATAATATACATAGAATAATAATCAAAACCATGTCGAAGAGTATTCATATCTTCTGAAGGGAAAACCATTCACGAATGAGCAGCCGCATTTTCCCAAAAGAGCCATAAAATATATAGGATAATAAGCAAAACCTTGTCGAAGTGTATAGGGAAAAAATAGAAATCGTTCGTCTTATCAGCTATAAGATCCCAAAAGAGTCATAAAATATATAGAAAAGCAATTCCCAACACTATGTCTGAAGGGAAAACCATAGAAATTATTCATAAACATCTTGTCTGCTATGAAGAACCCTTTATCCAGGATCTTCAACAGCACGTGCTGATCTGAGGCGAAAGAGTAACCGTTTATATAGATAAGCGATTCATTCTGAAAATGATAAAATGAAAGCGACTGGGAAAATTTTTCTCAGAGAAAATCTTTCTGAAAAAAATCTAAACACACACAAAAAAAACTGTTTGCTAATTTTAATGATGTCTTTAAACATCATTAAAATTAATTGTATGACCTCTTCCTTCTTTTTGTCTAAGACATGTTTGTAAACATGTCAAAACGTGTTTGTAAACATGTTATCTTCAAACAAAAAGAAGGAAGAGGTTACAGTTAATTTTAATGATATCTAAAGACATCATTAAAATTAACAAAAAGTTTTTTTTAATAAGTGTTTCAGATTTTCTCTGAGAAAAATTTTCCCAGTCTGTTTCACTTTATCATTTTCACTTTCAAAATGAGTCACTTATCTATTTAAACGGTTGTTGTTACGCTTCAGATCAGTGACTGCTGTTGAAGATGTAATATCTTCCAAACCTGGATAAAGTGTTCTTCATAGCAGGTAAGATATTTATGAATCATTTCTATTGTTTTCCCTTCACAGCTTCGACATGGTTTTGGAATTTTGATAGATATTGTATATATTTTTATGATTCTTTTGGAACCTGGATATCTTAAGCGGCGTTCACACTGGGACATATCGGAGCTAGGGAACACAATGGACGCAACAAACACAGCGGATTAGCTATAGAAAACCTGTTTTTTGTCACTACGGGCCCAGTTGAAAAATCTGAACTTCACGTAAAACGGAGCTAGCCGACATATGGAACCGACTAATCAGGAGAATATTTCAAATCATCATCATCAACAGAAGCGCACAAACAACATGGTTGACGATATGAGCGATGGATTGATTGATTTGATTTAAAGTCAGGACGAGAATACGGCCTGACGACCGTTACTCCAAGTTATTATCCTTATAGAGAAATTCATTTTAAAAATCTAAAAATCCACTTTAAAATTGAAGTGCAAATCTTGGTAGTCGCTGGATTCCGGCAACTAGACTACAGTTTTCCTCTCATATCTTACGAAACAACTTACAAACAATAGAGATACAAAAAATAAAGAAGTATCTTGTGCACTATACAGCGATTAATTAAAACTAAAAGTATCCATCTCAGAAGATTTTGCTGATATTTTCCTGATATTCAAAGATCCTAAAATTTTCAATTTACTTCATATATCTGCATTAGCACAGGAAATTAAGGAAGCTAAAAATCTTTTAGTTGTTCAAAAAATTTTATTTTTCAATAACAAAATAAAAATTGACTAATCTTTTGCTTCCCAGATCAACGTCAATACCGAATTTAAAACGTTTTAAAAATAGTTTGATATTCAGTTTGTAATAGATGAAAATTCTGCATGTTAATTCAACAGCTGAATTAATTCTTTTTTCCAGAGAAATCCAATTTCAGTACTGAAATAGCAGGTAAATAGAGTATAAGCATTTTGAAGCTTCAAAATATGAGAGGATTGAGATTTGAGATTAATATCTCATATACAAAATTTTATAGTAAAATTTTGCATATGATTAGAAATAATTTGCTTTTATTCCCAGAAATCAAAGGGAAAATTATCGCTGATAAAGATTTTGCAAAATATTCCTTCATTAAAGTAAGCTAACATAAGTATAACAATAACGAAAATATTATTCAATCTGTCTATACTCAGCTGATAGATTTTCTGTATGTATATTAAATGTATTCCATATTTTGTCAATAATCAATTTTTGAAATTTCACGGAATGTCCCTGCAGTTCTAAAATGACTTTGGTAACTGAATTATTTAAAAAAAGTAATTTTGACTATAGATAAGGTTACTATGTCTAAAGTTTCAAATACAAGATATTCTATCAAATAATACTAGACTTTTCATAAAAGGACAGAATTCCTTTTATTTCAGAAGTTTTTAAATAGCTTATATCGTAACAGTGTTAACAATAAAGGCGAACTGGAATAGAGTAATATTTATCCACAATCCTCACTTCTGACAGAAAAGCAGTATTATTTTTTTGCAACCAATATCTGTAGAAGTCATTACATCATATGTGTGAAATTATCATAAGATTTAACTGAATATATTATTTTGCAATTTATTTCTCTTGGCCACTTAGTGTTGATTAGAGAAAACGCTCTTTCATTTGCTGCAATATTGTGTTGTATTGGGGAAAAAATTCATAAATTTTTAGAAGTTCATTGAGCGTTTTAATGCTACTGATGATTTCAAAAATTTACACCACTGCTCATTAAGAATTAAATTTTGATCAACACCAGAAGTTGTGACATGTTTTTGAACACCGGAAAACTGATCAAAACCTTTTGTGTCATCTTTAGTCACACCTTTGCAATGTATTTAGCAAAGTTGTGCTTGCGTCTTTAATCCCACCTTTGCCTACTCCAGACGAAGAATAACTTCACCAAACGCTCTGTTGAAAACACTCGAAGGGTTCTTCATTTTTTGTATGTAGTCAATACATGCTTCATAGAAATCTAGTATTTTTTTCTTCTGAAAGCGCATGATATTCTGTTTTTCAACAATTTAAAAAAATGCTTTGATTTTAGAATCATAAATTTATTCTTTAATCCTGCTTTCAATGAGTTCGATGCTAAATCTAATGGTCTGTTTACTTCCACAATACCATTTGTTTCCAGCTGTAACAGAAATTTTGTCGTCAAAAATTTGCATGTTAGAATGAAGAAATTACAGGTAGTTATTAGAATTTGTTATCAAAGAAAAGTTTTATTAAAGTAGAAACAGATTATATACGCTGAGAAAGAAACAGCTTTTAGAACAGGAAATAATTTAACTACACTTTCGACTACTAGAAATAAAGTCAAACTACCCAAAGCTAACCTTTCTTTGAGACGAAAGTTGTTGATAATTGATTTCGATAAATTCACAGACGTTTTTGAGTTCTGGGCGAATTGTCTATATATCTATATATACCCACATATGGATATATATATAAACATAATTGAAATTTTGAAGAAGTAGCATCTTTGCATCTCGCTGGGAATGTATCAACACCATGTTGTAAGCAATGAAGCATAATACGCGCTAACACCTGTAAGGTATATTTAAATTTTATAACAGTTAGTTTAATTTAATGCTCCTTTCTTATCTCTTCTAACTTCAACTTAGAACTCCCTACCGGAATGAGTTTTTAGAATCGCGTTAAATGCAAATGAGAATAGTAGTTAAGTCAAGTTCAATTGATTTCGACAGAGAGAGTCAGCATTCCTGAATAGCGCGCGTTTGCCTTTGGGATACATCTGTCTAAGCTGATGCTACGCAAAGCCGTATTTGGTGCCTTTTGATACTTCCCTAACTAATTTAATATTACGGGCCAACTAGTTTAGAGTTGTGTTAGCTTCGCTAAATGTCTTTAGTTAGTCAATACTTAATTCTTATTTCTTGCATTTTGAGCTCAAGTGCAGTCTTTGCTGTACGCCCTAAGAAAGGGACCGACTGTTAATCTTATTATGAGCAAATGAAGGGTAATTAACCCTTTTTGAGTTTACGTTTCTGTTCTTGGACTTAAGCGATTATTCGCTTAGCAGTTCACTAGGGTCCTCGTTTGACTGAATAAAAGTGAAGAACCCTACACAACTAATAAATCTTTATTTACATTCTTTTTTTTAAGATCAGGAACTATATTTATTCAGTTTTCTGAGTAAGACTGTAGAGTAATTAGGATTATTTCAATGCTGGAGACGTGAAAAAGGAGCAATGCTCTCGACAGGACTCGAACCACGGATCTCTCGAATACACGCCGAGTGTGCTGACCAATACACCACGAAAACATGCTAAGAAGGCGAAAGAAATCATGGAGATAACAATGAAAGGAGGGGCCAACCCCACACTACGAGTAAAGCACTGCTCCCAGGCGTTTTGGTCTTCAGATGGGCTGTTTTTTTTTTGTTTTTGTTTTTTTGTTTGTTTGTTTACATCCACAGCATCCTTGACAGCGTTTTTAAAGTATTTCCACACACGACAGTTCCATACAAATTTAAAAGCGGAGACACTTCCGCATAGAAGAAACATTCATTGTTGGATGGATAACAGTAATTTGTATAGTTTAGAAGTATTTGCACAAAAATCACATCTTGGTTATTTTTCGATAATTTGCAACAGCGATTTTGATTATAAATTTGTTTTATATAATTTTAAGTTATTGTACTACAAGAATATAGATTTTAGAAAAATTTTATGCCTAAAGAATGAAAAATACCTTTAAAATTCTATACGTCTTTCGATACCCTTGATACAGTATTCGCTACTTTTAGCTTATGTTCCAAACTTTTATTATACTATCAGATAATTATTAAACTGGGTAAAATCACTAAAAGCGGTATTGAGTGCTCTGCCAAAATATATTTACTGATCGTGATGCCATCGTGGAGGAATTTCGAAGAAAAACTGACTTTGAGTGGGTATTAAAAATAATGCATGTAATTTTCATTCAAATTATATTTATACATATCTCTTATGTGAGAATGTGAGAATAAGGGGCGAGGCCCCAGCCCTCCTAACCAGCAGAGCTGGCCATATGGCTTAAGAGGGACCGGCCCGTCTAACCAACAAAAATGCAAAATCCCAAAAAACCAAACAAAGAAGTATGATGGTTGCAAGCTGCCCAGACAAACACAAAAACTAACAAAAGAAAAATTTTAAAAATAACTGGTTAGTAAACTAAGGAAAAGACAACACGATAAAACATACAACATAGAAGCTGTGGTTCGCCGTATATTCATATTTCATATCCTGTACATCTTCCAAATTCCAAGACCTCTTGATTTAAAAAATAGATCTTCAGCTCATAATTCCAATGTATTCTTTATTTTTATTAACTACTATCATAATTTCTTTAGATATTTTATTCACTCTTCTCTGTTTATTATATAGATCTAGAAAATTAATGCTTACATATTTAGTCCTTACACCCTCCGTCAGGACGCATTCTTCTATAAAATGTTGTGCATTACCACGTCTGCTTCAGGCCATGCATAATCGCTACCCTGGAGGTTAAATCTCTTGAGATAGGCAGGGAATCTTCCGTGATTTGTGATAATCTGATTAGTATCACTATTATTCATAAAATTCATTTTTCTATCAATTTTTAATATTTTTAAATAATTTGAGTTTTTTCGGAAGACTCCCATTGCTTTTTCCATGTAGTCCATATATCTTTTTCATACGTCTCAATATAACTTTCCTTGAGTCCAATACATTCTCTATTAAATGACTATTCCCCAGGGCAGCTTCTTTTGCCAGCAAATCCGCTCTCTCATTACCTTCGATAACAGCATGAGCTCTCACCCAATGTAATTTTATGCGGTGCTTCTTTATAATTTCAAATATACCCTTAATCTCTTCAATGAAAGCATTCTTAGGCTCAGGACTGTGGAGGCTTTGTAACATCGAGAATGCATCTGAATATAAATTTATCCACTGTCCTCTTGTTAAAGTATCTTTAATCCATAATAGTGCCTGTCTAATTGCAGTTGCCTCGGCTTGGTATGTCAGGACTGAGTGTTCGGTGCATATTCTTTGAAAACATCTTCGTGAACTCCTTAAGTACTGATCTGGAACAGGGAGCTGAATTCAGCTATGCTCTGTGGTAGAAGGCTGTGATTCAGTGGTAGAATAACTGTATTTGAAAGGAATTTAAAATCCTCTTTTATTAAATCACTATTATTTACAAACCACTTCCCAACTCGGGAGGGATACAGAAAGTAAAAGACCACACTTGGGTCTAAAATGAACAATCAGATAAATTTAAACTAAAGCTAAATAGAAATTAAACAGTCTTTGCTCGCAGAGCTATAACCACTACCATTTTTATTGTTTCATGCTACAATTTTATATCATAGGAGGTGATCTTCAATTTTTTCTTTTGCATTTATGTGTCATCGTGTTATGTGAGATTCCACGAAAATTCATTAAATTATAAGTCATAGTCTCTGAGAAATCCGGGAATTTATGCATGTAAACATAATTTTGGACATGAGTGTATATAGAAATAGATAAATGATGTGTGTAATAGACAATACCATGACTATTACAACAATGCCCTGACCAACCAGTCCTCGACCTACTTCAACACAGCCCCTCTCTGCACAGACATTTGTAAATTTAGAAATTTCCTCTGAGGAGGAGACATCTTTAAATTTTCAAGTCCTTGCTACATAATGCACAGTTTTATGAAATTAATTCAAACATATGTAATGCAGAGTAATGACACACTTCTATATTTTAAAAAGAAATTAAAAGGCATTCATAATTGGGAGACATCAGCATCAAAACATATTGATATGGCAAACAAACCAACTGAAATATAAACAGAACCCTAGTTTTAAAAATGTTATGGTACTTCTTTGGTACTGCAGCTTCTATTTTTTAAATGTCGAGCTGGCATCAAAATTATTGCCAAGTTCAGGTTCCTTCTCATGTACAGTTTGTAGCTGCCATGTTTCCTCGACTGCTTTTAATATGGCATAAGAAGCATTCCAGGGTCTCAAAGATTTTTGCCACATGAACTTTGCAAAATAAGATTCATGATGATAGTGAAACATGCCTCTTCGATTTTTATTCCACCACATATTGGAGCTCCACGGTCATTCTATATTTTATGTATAAGCAGTTGTTGTTAGATCAGTAAAATGAAATTTATGGTCTACAAAAAAAGTCTGTAAGCTGCTTTTTACCAGTTCCTGTTTTTTGTATGCTTACCAGAAGTTTTAATAGTTGTTGCTCCCTCTTGTAGACGGTCGACAAGTTTTCCCACAAGTGGGGATGGGTCGCTATTTAGAAACTGAACGAGAAAGAATTTCTGTTTTTTGGCATATCTTATCAGATATCAAGTATTGTGGAAGAATCATGCCAGTTTTGGTTTTTCGCCTATATGAACAGATTTTCGCCTATGTTCACAATTTTTTCAGACCCAAGTATTCACATATTTGGTTGTCGGATTATATGCAGAAAATACACTCACTTCCAAAAGTTAAGCACGGGGAGGAAAATGCTAATTTCCGGAAGCCAATCAGAATTGAAGAGGAGGCAATTCGCTGCAGACGTAGGTGGAAGTATGCAAATATGTTAGGTAACAGCCAATCGCGCCTTCATGTCAAGAAATATGCAAAAAAGGCAGTCTTATAACAAGCCGGCTTTATGAAGGGTTACAGAAGTTGATTGTAAGTGCTGATAGAAGGTGTTTAAAACTTTCGTACAGTTTGTTTTCAAGACATACGGGTTTCTATGACTTCCAGAAGACGAATGGAAGATTCTGAGGGCTGGCGTGCTGTGGGGCGCATTGAAGCAGGACAGTCGATCACAGATGTTGCTCTTTTCTTCGTTCATCATTCTGTAATTTCACGTTTATGAAAACAATTTCAAACCACACACACAGTTGTCCGAAGGCCCGTAGCCGGCCGCCCAAGGGTTACAACCCCCGCGGAAGATCCATATATTGCTATTGTAGCAAAGCGTAATCGCAGAGCGACCTCCATACGTTTGACATCTGTGGTTACAGCGTCTATTGGTAAGGCGATATCTGCAGCTACTGTACGCCGAAGATTACATATGAGTGGACTGTACGCCCGGGTACCTCGAGTTTGTGTTCCACGAGGGGCACGATTACAGTGGTGCCTGGAACATGTCAATTGGAATGTGTCTGACTGGGGCAATGTCATGTTTACTGATGAGTCAAGATTTGCTCTGGAGCCAGATGACAAGAGTATAAGGATATGGCGTGAACAACGAACACGCAATCAGTCCCGAAACATCACACCGAACATCACGCATTCCGAGGTGGAAGCATTATGGTGTGGGCAGGGATTTCATTAGGATATCGCACCGACCTGCACATCTTTAAACGGGGTTCTTTGACGGCTGCCCGGTATCGAGATGAAGTCCTAGAACCAAATTGTGAAATTGTACGCTGCAGCAGTTGGTCCTACTTCTGTTTTAATGGACGATAACGCACGTCCCCATAGAGCTGACATCGTCGATGACTACCTGAAGAGTGAACGGATTGCGCTTATGGCGTAGCCAGCATATTCGCCCGACCTTAATCCCGTTGAAAATCTTTGGGATGCTCTCGGCCGTGCTGTATCTTCACGTTTCCCACCTCCAGCCACTCTTTTTGAGCTGTAAACTGCTCTACAAGAAGAATGGCGATTGCTGGTCAGGTCTGAGTGTTCTCTGCGTAGCTTTGGCAAACATCTTGAAGTAACTCCTTAAAGTCATAAAGTCCTGATCTGGAACAGGAAGCTGAAATCAGCTATGTTCTGGTGTAGATACTATGATATACGTGGTATAATAACTGCACTTGGAAGGGATTTAAAATCCTCTTTTTATTAAATCAATATTATTTACAATTCACCTCCCAGCTCGGGAGGGATACAGAACGTAAAAGACCACACTTAGGCCTAAATTAACAATCAGATAAATTTAAACTAAAACTAAATAGAAATTTAATTGATCTTTGCACACAGAGCTAATCGCGGAGTTGGCCTCTAACTAAATGGTGCGTAGCAAGAAATACTGATACTAGCGCACTTCAATTTATTTCAATAAACAATCACTTAGTAAGCACTATGGCTTAGAAATTATCTGCTAGCTGGTCAGGCGAACGTCGAACAGAATGACCGTGATCTGAGACTAAAAGCTCTCTCACACTAAGAGATTTATACCTCTGGTTTAAATAGTACTTGGCTCTACTTCAAATTAGCATACGCTGAAAATGCGCGCTTCTTCTGACGGGAAGTTGAAACTGAGAAGAGATAGAAAGATTTAAATTAAAATAAAACTTTGTTAGTTTAACTAAAACCTTACATACTTCCCGTCAGAATTTGCAACCGTCGAACTACTGCGGTCCAAACGGACCATGTTGAAACTTGCAATTCTACAACAAAAAATAGTCAAAATTTAACTCTTCTAAACCTAGGCCAACCCTTACAAAACAATAGCAGTTTGCGAAATTTACAGACGAAAACTTGCTTTGTACATAACTCTTCACCTGTTTTTTCTACATTTAGTTTCATCTACATCAAGGAAAGAAATTTTAGTACAACATAATAACAGTAATTTCTAGGTAACAGGCTTTATTTTCTTACCTGCGTAAATTCGCACACACACATTTATCATTCAAGAAAAATTAATTTCTTCCCGCAATGCTCTCCACCGGTGTTGGATGAAAAGCGACCGCAATTGCGTGTTTTTTTTTGTATGTGTTCGGGGGTGTTCAAATCTCCCACCTACGAACGACTAACATTAGTTAGAACTTGACATACGAGACTTCAAAAGACGCCCTATAACCAGCTAAAACCTGAGGTTCTAACTAGCTCCATGTCTAACACTTTAAGTGTATTTGGTGGAGAGCCTTTTTAACACTTGCATTCTAAATTTACTGAAACTTTAACTTTTCATGCATACAATTCGCAGTTTGCACATAGAATGCTTCATTCACATTGACTTTGCACCTAACGTGCATTGATGGCATAATACCATTTATTACATTTTATGAAACTTAACAATTTCATAGCAATCATGAAATACAAATGTAGGTTAAATTTCTAAGTTTTCAGCAAGTGCTTCCTATTCTTTTCTCAAGGTAGTTCTCTGAAACATCACATTACACTGAAATAATAGTCCATACACTAAATCGTGTTCTTTCTTTTTTTTCGACTTTTCATTCTAGAAATTTTAGAAGTCTTTCGACAAAGCATAATACAATATCATTTAGTTAACATTTCTTTTTTCCATGAATTCATTGCTTTTACAAAACTAATCTATTTACAATGCTCCAGAATCTACTTTACAAACATTAAGTAATTTTAAATCTTTGCAGAATTACAATTTTAAACAAAAACATTTTTTTTTTCAAGATAAGTAAATATTTATCGCCCACTTGGCGTAAAACTCAACCTCGCTTGAGGTAAAATAAACCCTGCAACTTGCAGTACACTCGAAAATTAACTAAATGTTGGAATAAGAAATACTACTTATCTTGTTGTGGTCAGCCATCCTTTTCTTGGCCCAATCCTTGAAAGTTGGGTAGGTTGAAGTTTGAGCCAGTTTCCATTACTTTTGTTGTTGGTCATTTCCAGCTTGTTGCTCATCTCTTTTCCTTTTATAATTCCCTCGTTCCATTCTGGGGTACTTGCGCTGGGGAGGAAGGTGATCTGCTGGGCGTTTGCTGGACTGGGCCCTTCGCTCCTGGGCCCTCGTTCGTCTCTGCTCCTGGTTCCTGCTGCATTCGGGACGTTGATCCTCAGCCTGCAACCAAGGCTGCTTGCTTCTCAGGCACCTCTCCGATGTTTCCGCAGTCCTCTTGGCTACTTTGGGCTGTGATTGCCCATTCTGCTTTGGTCTTTTATTACTTGCACTTGCATTGTCCGTCTTTCTTTTAAATCCACATTTTTGGTTCTTATTTCTTCTACTATGTTGAGGGGGCTTTCTTTTTCTGTCCTTTCGATGCTATTGTTGCTGGTTCCTGCTGTTTTCTTTAAGGTACATCTTTCGTGAGAATGGGTTGCCTCAGATCCTGGAAACATTTTTTAAACATTTCCATTTTATTACGGTTGTAGAAATGTTTGATCTGATCAACATTCGCAGCAATTTTCTGCCCGTCGTTTCTTCTTAGTACTACAACGGCATGTGTTACTTTCTCGATGATGAACGGTCCTTCAAAACGCGGAAAAATTTCCCCACCTTTTCTTCTGGGGCATTTGACAAGGCATGTTTAATTTTCAAAACTTCATCCCCAACATTGTACTTGACCTCTCTTCTCTTTTGGTCATAATATAATTTTTGTTTCCTCTGGGCCATTTCCATATTACCCGATGCTTCCCGTATCAATTTATGGATATCAGTCATTTTAAATTCTTCTGCCCTTTCCTAGACAAAGAAACGTTTATCTAAGGGTGTCAAAATTTTTCTCCCAAGAAACAGTTCAGCGGGTGGTTTTTTTTTGTAGTATCATGTTTGGCAGCTCTAAGGACAAATGAAAATTCATTTATATGGCTATCCCAGGTAGAGTGGTAATTTTTAACGTAACTTCGAATGATTTTCACTACATTTCTATTAACCCGTTCCGCTATGTTTGACTGAGGACGATACGGGACCATCTTTAGATGACGTATGCCCAGTTTTGCACACATTTCCTCAAAAATATTACTAACAAACTGGGGACCATTATCGGAAATAACTTTTATTGGCGCCCCGTATTTTAAAATATACTTATTTAGAATTGAATCTACTACAATTTTTGCAGGCGCGCGTTTTAACGGAATCAACTCTAACCATTTGCTAAAATGATCCACTATAACTAAAAGATATCGGCTTTTGTTAACTTTACTTCTAGGATAAGGTCCCAATAAATCGATGCCTATTATTTGATTTGGGAATTCTGATTTAATACTATTTAGGAACCAACAATCATGCAACTCCTCTAATACATTCAATCTAATGCTAGCTGGGATAACCGGTCTAAACTCGTTGTTCTCGTTAGTCGTTTTCGTATAAAATAACAGGCCGTCAATTATTTCGTAATTTGCGGCCCTATTTCTTATCGGCACAATATCCGGATGACTGAAATTCTCAGGGTCGGCCAAATAATTGTATATATTTTTGAACTCCAGATCTTTTCCCAGTTCGGCTATTACTGTTTTACGAGAATCTAATACCTTGGATGTCAGCATGGCTATTTTAACTGTAATTCCATTTTTATCCAAATTAATTCTGCTTAAAGCATCTGCCACAACATTTTCTTTTCCCGGCGTATGTTTAATTATTAGATTATATTCTTGTAATTCAAGTGCCCACCTTATTAATCTGGGGGATAAATTTTTTCCAGAGTAGAGTTTAGTGACCGCCTCGTGGTCGGTATATACAGTTACTGGAGAACTTCCAAAGAAAACACGAAATTTATGTACTGCTGATAACACTGCGAGAGTTTCCCTTTCCGTGGCCGAATAGTTTCTCTGGCTTTCATTTAATGTTCGACTGAAAAAGGCCACGGGTTGCCCATTTTGAGAAAGTACTGCCCCAATCGCAAAATCTGAAGCGTCCGCTAAAATTTCTAATCATTTATCCCCCTCCGAAAATTTTAAGACGGGAGCTTGAGTCAATGCGTCTTTCAGTTTTTGAAACGCCAAGTTGGCTTCTGCTGACCACGAAAGCCTAGCTTTTTTTCTTTTCAATTTTAGCAGCGGGTCAGCTATTTTGGCAAAGTCTTTAATGAAGGACCTAGTGTATAAACACATCAAAAGAAACGACGATAACTTCTTCGCTGTTTCAGGAACAGGATAATTTTTAATAGCTATTATTTTTGACTGATCAGTTTCGATTCCATTTTGGGAAATTTTAAATCCTAAATAGCGTAACTCTTTTCCGGCAAATTTACATTTGGACGCATTTATCTTTAAACCAGCTTCATTTAACAATAAAAATACTTTTCTTAAATCTTGTAAGTGTTGTTCTAAAGTACTACTCGTAATTATAATATCGTCTAAATATATGAACGTACTTTAACCAAGGACCGGTCTTAAGACGATGTCCATATATCTTTGGAAAGTTGCCGGCGAGCCGGATAAACCAAGAGGCATTCTAAGAAATGCGTACGTGCCAGACTTAGTTATGAAGGCGGTTTTGGGGACATCTTTGGGTTTTACCCCAATCTGAAAATAGCTACTCGTAAGATCTAATGTGGTCATATACTTTGTAGAGGAAATATTTCGAATTATCTCTTCGATTATCCGTAGAGGATATACAGGATATTTTGTGACGGAATTGAGCTTGCGATAATCTATAGCAAAACGCCACCGCTTCGGGTGCGTAATCGGATAATCATTATTTTTCTTGTATAAAACTACTGGGCTAGCATAACTGCTACAGATCGGCGTGATGATTTTGTTTTTTAATATCTCTTTAATTCTTCGATTTAGAAGACGCATCTTTCTTCGGTCATTGCTTCGTCTTATTCCCGTAACTCTGATTTTGCTTCTGCTGGGGTCTTGGCGAACTCCACTGACTACTTCGTTCAAATTGGCGACGTCGTTCGTTGTCTGTCGTTCTTCGGCTTTCAAATTGTACTGCGAGCTCAAATAATCTGTCTCATGTCGTTGGGTTTCTTAGCTCGGTGAAATCTTGAACTTGGGGCAGTAGCCTAGGAAGTATAATTTGAATAATTTCAGGATCCGGGCGACCTCCATACAAAAGCTTGAAAACTGGAATTTTTCTCAAGATAAAATTTGACAAATCTTCTATTTTTTTAAAGCGACTAAAAAGTTCCGCCTCCAGTCTGGCTCGATCTCGTACTATAGGAAATGCTTTCACCAAGGAATTTTTGAATTTTTCATAAGTATATGTGGGGCTTCCCTTTTCCCCCAAGAGATTCTTTCCGATACACTTGAACCAATTTAGCGCTTGGCCCTTCAAAGCGCTGGTAGCAAGAGCGACTTTCTGAAATTCATGAACTGGATATAGCATGAAGTGGGAGTCTAGCTTTTCGAGGAAATTAATTACGGCTGTCTTGCCGTGAAAGCTTGCCGCTGGCTTCATGGCTGCCCGCATGGTTTGTACGATGTAGCCAAATCCTTCTAGGCCAGGAGGTGCTATCTCAGGGTTCTGCACAGGTACTGCAGGTATCTCAGGTTCGTCTTCTTGTCTTTCAGGCCCTCCACTTATTTTTCTTCGGGCGCCAGTGTCAGGAGTGAGTGCTCGGTGCATATTCTTTGAAAACATCTTCGTGAACTCCTTAAGTCCTGATCTGGAACAAGGAGATGAATGCAGCTATGTTCTGTGGTATAAGGCTGTGATTCAGTGGTAGAATAACTGCACATGAAAGGAATTTAAAATCCTCTTTTATTAAATCACTATTATTTACAAACCACTTCCCAACTCGGGAGGGATACAGGAAGTAAAAGACGACACTTGGGTCTAAAATGAACAATCAGATAAATTTAAACTAAAGCTAAATAGAAATTAAAGAGTCGTTGCTGGCAGAGCTATAACGCGAGGTTGGCCTCTAACTAAATGGTGCGTAGCAAGATTTACTAATACTGACGCACTTGGATTTATTTCAATAAGAAATCACGTAAAGCGCTATGGCTTAGAATTTAACTGCTAGCTAGTCAGGAGAACGTCGAATAGAATGGTCGTGGTCTGAGACTAAAAGCTCTCTCACACTGAGAGGTTTCTACCTCTGGTTTAAATGTAACTTGGCTCCACTTCAAATTAGCATAAAGCTGAAAACGCGCGAATCTTCTAACGGGAAGTTGAAAATGAGAAGGGTAGAAAGATTTAAATTAAAATAAAACTTTGTTAGTTTAACTAAGAGCTTACAGGTACACAGAATTCTTTTCACTTAATTTAACTTTCAAATTATGAATTTCGACATAAAAAAAATGCATTAAAGGCACATCCAATTCCACCCCCACAGCCTGAGCCATCTGTAAAAATATCAATCCACCATTATGTTGAGAATCTTTGTCAAATAGTATACCTTTACAATTACATAGATGGATGTGACCAAAGTCATACTTCTTGAGAGTCAGACCTCCAGTCACGCCATTATCAATTCACGCCATTAGCTTGTAGCCCAAAAGAAATTTTTCATAATAATATTTGTAATACAAAAAGAGAGAAGGGAGTGTCGGCAAGAATGCACAAAATTTCATTCGAAACCGTTCTAAATGCTCTGGTGATCGCAATCAACCAGCTTCTCTGTATGGAATCCAATTTATACCTTAATCTAATTAACATACATTATTAATTACATATTTCTTATGTAAAAATTTCTGGTGTACGCTAAATAATTGTTACTCGAAAAATATAGTAAATGCACAGAAATTAAATATTTGTGCACGCTGAAAATGAAAAATATGAAATATGTATGGGTATTTATACATATGCTTGCAAAAAGCATGTATCTGCCTATAACAAAATACGTAAACATTTATTAAACTATTCATAAATGTGTTTGGAAGTGGAGGATTTATTCATTTATGAATTCCTGTGAAAGTTACTGCGAAGGAATCTAGTTAATAAATATATCTAAATTTATAATGACTATAAATATTTTCTAAATATATAACAAGCTTAGCATTTAATTGTAAACATAAATTGAAATCCTGTTGATAAATACGTTTATAAAACTATTTAAGAAAGAACTGTTTGTACTGGAAAGCAATCTGTTAAAAGGCATTGCAAAGCAAATGCTATGAGATGCGTACTTAGAGAAATAGTAGAGAAGAGTTTTTAGAGTTTAGAAGTAGCACAAATAATAAGCTG
>KK112855.1:576800-598408 GCA_000611955.2 Stegodyphus mimosarum
TCACTATTAAAATAAAAGGTGCTCTAATTTGAAATGAATCAAACAGAGCATAAATCATAAAATGACTCAGATTTTCGATTTAAAAGATGCCTCAGAAGCTAAAAAATCATGTCATTATTGAGAAAGTATTTTAGGATGAAACTCTGTAAATAGAAAAGAAATAATGCATAATTTTAATATTAATAAGACAATAAACTTGGATCTTAATTTTTGTAATCCTTAACCGAATAAAATCGAATTACCTTAAATTTTTTTCTAATGTAATTAACAAAAACTTGTGAAAATATTTCATTCAAATTAAACTGTTCTGGGAAAAGTATAGCATTCAATTCCTTTCCGAATGAAATGTTGTTTAAAATGTATTCTTTTCACATACTTAGGACTCTGAAATATTGTAGAAAAAGAAAATATATACATTTATATCTATATTTACGACGTAATTACAAAATGATTACATCCGTTCGTGTCAAAACCCATTAATCTTAATGGTAAGTCACCGAATGTTTTGGTCTCCACGACGGGATCGCCAGTGCTTCAAAGTAGTGTATGGGAACCAGTTAGGGGCCTCTTCTGTTACTTGCTACATTAGAAGAAATATGATACAACTCCAGCTATCCGAACTCCGACTATCAGAATCGCTTTCAGAATTTTTCAGAATCAACTGAAGGAGAGGAGGAAAAGGAAAAAGAAGCTCAAGAAAAAGAAAAGGAAGGGACAGGAGAAGATGAGGAAACGTGTTACTTGAATTAAGAAACATTCTTTTGAAAATTCCTGGATGTTCAGAAGTTAGTGCTAAGGATACAGTAGAATGGATGGCGTGTGATTCATCAGACCCTGGGTTTCAAATTTTAAATGATGATGAACTTATTGAAAATGTGAAAGAAGAAAGTGTCGAGGAAGAAGATGAACTTAATTTCGAAGCTGAAGCAGACACGGATTCATCAGCTAGTGAAGCATTTGCCGGCTTTGAAACTGCGTTCAAATGCATGAAGCATCAGCCCGAGTGTGAGTACATGTAACTTCTCACTATCAAGCGGATTCACGACTTGGCTGCCCGAAAACGGATGAAGACAGTCAAAAGCTTATTTTGATGGAGATATTCAGCAAGCAATGACTTTCAGCACTTGTACGTACTTGTACAGTACGCTATATAACATATACGCAAAAGTGTTGCCTGTCATATTAATTAAAACCTCTTCTTCTTTATAAATAGTTCCCCCCCCTTTTTAACATACAGTAATTAACTAAAGTGTACGTAAACTTTTTCTTCGGGAAAAATCCAATTATCCGAATTTTGATTATCCGAATGGGGTCCGGTTCCAATTGATTCGGATAATTGGAGTTCTACTTTACCTTATATATTCACCCTTTTAAAGGGCGACTGGGGATTAGGGGAAACAATCGCCAAATCCTCGTGGTGAAGAGTCATCATCCACTACCATTTTTTAGTTCGGCCGCCCCGCCACTGTAGAGACATTAGGATTTTTGATGATGAGAGACGTGAAAAATGAATGAGCAGTGCCCTAATCGGGACTCGAGCCTCGGATCGCTCGAATACGCGCCGAGTGTGCTCACCATTACGCCACGAAGGCATGCTAAGAAGGCCAGAAAAGTATCTTATAAGACCACCAAAACTGACATCTGCATTGGGACCACTGAAAATAATGCAGGTAAGAGGTAATTTTTTATAGTCTCAAATTTTATATTCAAAAATGGTCTCATAGGATATACAGGATACATATGTCCCTTTCAAAGCACCTGAATTCAGGTACATAAATAGGTGCATAATTTACAGATAGCTACAAGGATTGTTATCAGGACTGAGTATTCTGTGTGTGTTCTTTGAGAACATTGTGAAATATTTACCAGGGTGTTTCTTCTCAGGTCCTGAACTGGAACAGTGAGCTGATGAAATGTAAGCTTTGTTCTGATGTACTGCTGGGCTGGATAGTAACTGCACGTGAAGGGATTTGAAATTCTTTTTTATTAAATCACAATTATTTACAAACTTCCCAACTCGGGAGAGATACAGAAAGTAGAAGACCGCACTTGGGTCGAACTTAACAATCAAATAATTTTAAAACTAAAATATAAATCTAATTAAACTTTGCTCACAGTGCAATTCGCGGAGATTGGCCTCTACCTGAAAGGGTGCGTAGCAAGATATACTAATACTAGCGCACTTCAAATTGTTTCACAATGCAATCACGGAGTAAGCACTATGGCTTATAAATTTTAACTGCTAGCTGGTCAGGCGAACGTTGAGCAGAGTGACCGTGGTCTGAGACTAAGCTCTCTCACGCTAAGAGGTTTCTACCTCTGGCTTAAATAGTACTTGGCTGTATTTCAAAATTAGCATAAGCTGAAAACGCGCGCTTCTTCTGACAGGAAGTTGAAACAGAGAGGAGATAGACAGATTTAAATTAAAATAAAACTTGGTTAGTTTAACTAAAACCTTACATTGTTTATGTAGAATACTCTGCAAAAATTGTTCAAAATAATTCTTCACTTGGTGAATTGGATTTTCCTGAAACTCTTACATTCACAAAGATTTATCTTCCTTAGTTAAGGTTTTGGTTAATGGTAAGTTCAATCAAGTTCTTCCTAACGCTTTTAAAATTCTGTTAATACGACCGTTGCTCCCGCTTCTGTCCAAACTTGGAGATTTCTTTGCTCCTGATGAAAAGGGACCTGTATCTGTTTGCCTTCGAAAAATATTGAGATCTTGATTAAATCTATGCCAAACACAAGGTTGTTGCTTTGCTAATTTCAACTTAAGATATATTCTGTGGAGCCGTAAATTTCTATTTTTTTTTTGTGTATGTGTATTAAAAGTGCGCGTCATATGCCATTTCCGCAACGGAAATTCATTCTTTGGCATATTAATTATAGTGATGTAATTTTTCTTTCATTCACATATGGAGCTTTCACCAAAATCAAACATCCCTGCTGCAGCACGATTTCCATTTCTTTTCGCAAATTGAACGACTTCGTATTTGAAACCAGCACTTCGTTTGGCAGAAACCGCATTACTAAAATGAACCCTAGATCAACTGCATTTCAAATAAAGCAAATGCGATTTGCTAAAGCTCATTTCAAAATCACGGTTTCAGATGACTAGAGAAAGGGAAAACCTCTGTCACCTAATTCCACAAATTCATTCGGGTCGGAAGTACTTTCATCCCAAATTACTTCCCCCTTTTCTCAAGACCCTAAAATAACATTCTTGTTCACAACTGCTCTGAATATAACCTAACTTCTTTGCACAATTATTTACTCCCTGAAGCATTTCTGCTACCCATATTATTGTTCTCTTTATCGCTTGTTATTCAGTATACCATTGTTCAAAAATCTGCAAAAAATTTTCGAATTTACGACTTCAAAAAAAAAAATAACAACATCACACATGTACCTTTTAGGCTCCTTAGTATGCAAAAAGATGTGCGTTAAAAGGGCGAATATACCTACAAATTTTAAAATGTAGTTTGAAATTGCAGGTGCGCGTTGTGCGCCGGAATATACGGTACTTCTAATCTGACTAAATTTTTCACATAGCATTTTCTTCGTCTTCTTCCCCCGTCTTATCCCTGAAGTTGTTTCAATTTTATTTCGTGTTCCTTCTGAATAGGTAGTCCAGAAAGCCTACATGATATATTAAATTTATATACTAAATGTGCAAACGTCACCTAGCTATACATGTGCAAACACGTGTGTGTATATCTATACGTGTTCACATACGTGAAAGAGTACAGGAGAGCAAGGGCAGGCAGTATTATCACATATGTGCACATCAGTGCAGCACTATATATAGCCACTGAATGGAGTCATAAGACTTTATTAGGTTCAAATACTCACATGATATTAACTTGGAGGGTGTTATAATTCCGTTGGTGTGTGGAGTTGGTATAAGTCGTTTGTTGAGATAGTTATATGTATAGCGGTAACTTACCCCAGAGCAAGATCCAGGGCTTCTTCTTTATAATACGTAAATCAGGACTTCAACGGAGACTCTCAAGAGGGTCGTAGCGAGTGCAAAACTCAATCACTTGCAGTTTTCTTTCATTGGAAATCAATTGACCGCCGGGCAAAAAAAGGCCAAACCCGAGAAGAAAGAAGTGGGCAGAAGTTTAGTAGAATACAGCACCACAGAAGAACACCACTCACTGACTTCACACTGTTTTCACACAGGGAGACTAAGAAAGGTTGGACGGGAAGCCCCTCAAAAAATGGCTCATATTTCACCACGCACTCACAATCTCTCTCTACGCACCATCTCCATCTGCACTCCTCATAAAAGCCCCAAGTGCAGAAAATTCTCGCCTTTTATAAAATCCCACAGTTACACTGACAGTTAAGTTTTGCAGCCAATGAAAAATTTCAGCGTCAGAAGTTCAACCAATCACAAAATACCTTCAGCTACACAGACAAACAGATGTGAAGTGGCTAGTTGTCTGATGCAATCCGTTTCTCCCCTTACAACACAAGTTGGCGAAAAAAACTGTTGCCAATGGAATCAGATGCAAACACCTAGATACTGCCATAACGTTGTAAACAATTAATGAACTTCAATTTAATGTCACCTCGTCACAGAGGGAGATGATGCTATTCAAATGTGCTTAGACTTCTGATGTATGGTAACAACTTATGGACAATATTTTATGACTAATTTGAAAACTAGTGCATTTTAAACTTTTATTAAAAATGGGACAAATTTGACAGTTTTATTAAATGACTGGATAACCAGGAAATGTCAAAAAAAGGCTATTGTCACATTCAAAATGAGAATTATATGCAATACATTAAACACTTTTATAACCATAATTTATGATAACTTACTCTTTACTTTCAGTTTTTTTTAATCCAGCAGAAAGTAAAAAAATAGACTTTATACAGAGTGATTCCAAATTCATGGTACAGACATTGAGGAGAGGTACAGAACAAAGATCGGAAACCTAGGTCGCTTTCCATTTTTTAGTCATAAATACAGGGCGTCCCACTTCAGTTCTACTGATATTAGAGCAACGAGATCCGCAGCTGAGTCAAGTGGAGTCGCATAAACAAGACTCTTCATATGTCCCCAGAAAAAGTAATCTAATTTCGATAAATCGGGAGATCAGCATAGCCAAGAGACTGGTCCACAATGGCCAATCAATTGCGCCCCAAAGGTGGCATGCAGGTAATTGCGAACATCAGTGCTGAAATCGGCTGGCGCCCCATCATGTTGGAACTGTATTCGGTTAGGAAGGAGACTGGAACATCTTGCAGCAGTTCTGGTAACACCTGTTTCAGAAAAATAAGATAAATTTGGCTATTGACTAGCTGCTGCAGTAAATATGGGCCAATTAAGAAGTCGTGGAACACACATTCACACTGATTCACGCGCAGGTGGTCCTGTTGCGTTTGGATTCTCAGTTGCCCGCACATAAGAATTGTGCCCAAAAAAACACACTCTCGAGGGTTATATATGTATATGATCTACCAAACGTAGTCGTAGCTCAAAGTATCAGACGATAAGTTTAAAGAAAAAACAGGATCCATTTATTAATTGCCATGAAAAACAGCAGTTACAAAAATCAGATCCCCGGAGTAAATAAAGAAGAAAAACTAATAACTTTTTGTATTGAAGTTTACTCCATCGTTACATTAATGAAATGACCCCTCGATATTCCTTTGCGAGTCCTTTCATAAACCTCTGGAAAGGCGGAGCTTCCAAGAAATGACGTCAGCCTCATCAGCCAATCCAGTTCGCTTTAAATATTTCCAGAACTTTCAGTAACTGTACGTGTAGAAAAGGCAGGAAAATCAACTTGACTACGGAGCCGTAGATTTAATTCCACGTACTTTCAAATAAGAGATCATCGCCATTAAAATGAAAAGAACATGCATTTAGAATTGTGACTGGGGAAAAAAAAAGAAAAGATGAAATTTAAGTTAGGGTTTTAAGTGTATTTTTGACTATGGAATTTTATTATTACAAAATATTCCCCCCATCTGAAAAGGCTTGAAACCGGGCGCCTCGACCACAAGACATTCCAGGTAGTGATATGTTCGACAACAGCTAGGAATTATCTTAATTAATTTCTTAATTTGTTTGAAGAACTCGCATCCAGAATTCGAGTTACAATAATATTAATCTTAAATAAACACTCTCACTATAACACAATCAATAATAATAACAATACATAAAATTGTAAATAATATACCTTAATATATTGACATTTACAGAAAATAAAGAAAATAGCATTATGCATGCAACATTGGGAAAACATTTCTCGAGAATAGTTTCAATTCTGGATCCAGGTCTTTACAGATTGCTGCAAAACATTAGAGCAGTTCGTACTTTACAAATTTTTCATTTCCAGTTCGCCATGGCTTTGTCATTAAAAATTTTATTTTGAGGTGAGGTATTCCTCTATTATATTCTTCATATCATTGACAATTGCGATTTAGATTTATTATAAACTTGATTAATACTTGACTAATTTTTTAATATAGTTCCTTTTGAGTTTTAATTTGTTTGCATATATATATCCACTCTGTTACTCGGCGCAGTGAGCTCAGTTTTTTATTCTTATAATAATTCTCACTCTCATTTTACACAATAATTTTACTCGTATTTTACCTTTTACTATCGACAATGACAATTATGTCATATACTGCATTGTCGTTCAACAAAACTTTCAACTTCAATAGTATTTTAAAATTACCATTAATGCCGTAGGCAAAAATTGACACATAAAAACAAAATAAATACAAAGATACAAAACAACACACCAAAAATTTCCAACACAGAAAATTAGACATTACATAATTAGAGGTGCTCTAATTACCTTTAGTAGCAACCCCAGTTGAGCGTTTACCAAAAGGAAGGTGCGTCTACCTATTGGTGATGTAGTTTAAAATTTTCTGGGTCTTGGTAGTGTCGTAGTCTGGAAACTTGGATAATCTCAGTAGGTTTCTTTGTGTGGTAATTCTTTTTATCAATTTCATAATTAACCTCAGATAATTTTTTGACAATTTGGTATGGTCCGGAATAGGGCGCTGTTAATTTACGTGTATTCGGAAATTAAAATCCCTCAAATAAAACTAGATCACCAGGTTGAAAATCTACACCTGCAAATTTTGTGTCATAACGACTTTTATTCCTTTTATGATATTCAGTGGTTCTCTCTTTAGCTAATTTTCTCGCTATATCAACCGGAGAGTAAGTATTTTGATCTAGGGGAGAATCCAAAGGAAATTTTCCGAGTAAAAGATACGCAGGGCTGAATTTAGTTACCGAATGAGAGGAATTATTATATTCACTAATAACTTGATCTAAAATTTTCGTTCATGGAATTTTCGATGATGTAGAATTTAGTTTACATCTTAAACGCGTTACTAGGGTTTGGTTTAAGCGCTCTACTTTACCATTTGTCTGGGGGTGATGGGCCGTAGTTAGAAGTTGTTTTACATTATAATTTCTAAGAAATTTTTTTGAATCTATTGCAGGTGAATGCGGCATTGCGGTCACTAAGGATTTTTTCGGGGACTTGAATTTGGAAAATTTGTTTCAAAATATTAGCATAATTTTCTGTAGTTGCACCTTTAGATGGAAAAGCCTAGACATATCTTGTGGCATGATCGATCCCAAGATGTAAATATTTTTTTGTAGAATTATAATAATTAAAACCGCCGACTGTATCAATAGAAAGATATTCAAAAGATTTATCAGTTGGGGGTACTTCTTGCATAAGTCCAAATGTTTTGGTTTTTTTCTTTTTATTAATTTGACAAACATGGCAATGTTTCACTAAATTTCCAATATCTTTACTAATGTAGGGCCAATAATACTGTGGGGTGCTTAAATTTAACATAGCATGAATACCTGGGTGTCCGAATTTTTCATGAGTTTCTGTTAACAATTTTAATCTTAAGGATTTTGGTACCACAATTTTATAACCTTTTTTCTTCTTAATTACCATCAAATCCTTTAGTTCTACATATTTTTTACCACACACATTGTCACTCTTTTGCTGTTGTATAATTTCATCACGATTAAGTAAATACACAGAATGTTGGAGCTGGTGAGAAACAGGTTGTCTAGAAGGCATATCAGCTTCATCGTTTGCAGAGCCTTTCTGATTTTTTTTAACTTCGTAATCAAACATACTGAGTCGGAGTGACCAACGGAATAATCTGCCTCTTCAATTTTTAACATTTTTAAGCCAAACAAGGGCTGCATGATCGGTATGGATTGTAAATTTTTGACTTTGAAGATAGCAATAAAATTTATCTAAAGCATCAACAATAGCTAAACATTCAAGTTCTGTAATTGCATAATTTTTTTTCATAATCATTTAAAGCTCTAGAATGGTAGGAAACTGGGTGTAGTACATTACTTTCATGTGGTTGTTTCAAAACAGCTCTCACAGCAATCTGTGATGCATCAACAAAAACATGACAAAGTTTATTTGGATCATAGAATTGTAAGACTGGTTTTGAAATAAGAATATTTTTCAGTTCGTCTAAGAGTTAAGTTTAATTTCATATTCATTTAATTCAAGCCCATGTGGAGGCTTTGCTGTACAATCCGAGTTAGGAGTTGATTGTATCATATTTATTGTAAGAAATAAAGGGTAGTTAACCCTCCGTAAGTCTTACGTCTCTATTCACACACTTAAGCGATTATTCACTTATTAGTGTTTGTGGGGTTCAAGGATTGAATACTGAATTAGATACGTAAAACCCCGCAAGTGAAATTAAGAAACAAATAGATGATTGTTAAATGCTGGCATAATTAAACCTTCTTTTAGTCCTTATGCTGGTCCTGTAACTTTAGCTTATAAACGTGATGAAAATGTAAAAATTAGATTGTGTATTGTTTACAGGAAACTTAATCAAATTACAAAAACAGATTCTGAGCCAATCCTTAGAATAGATGCAGTTTTGGATCAGTTAACGAATGCCAAAATTTTCTCTACATTGGATTTAGCATCTGGCTATTAGCATATAAAATTAAATGAAAAAGATACTGAAAAATTAGCATTTACTACAAATTTTGAACTTTATGAATTTACTAGATTACCTTTTCGTTGGAAGAATTCTCTAGCTGTCTTTCAAAGAGCTCTTTGACAAATCCTAAACAAATATCAGATTCAATTCGCTTTAAATTATTTTGATGATATTATAGTATTTTCTCCAAAGTTTGATGAACATTTAAACCATCTTAAAATAATATTTGATATATGTGAGAAAGAAAATATAAAATTAAAGCAATCTAAATGTAATTTCGCTAAAAAAAAGTAAATTTTGTAGGATATGAAATTCAAGCAGGTAAATACCAGCCCAGTAATGCAAATATAGAAGTTATTAAGAACCTGAAACCCTCTAAAAATGTTAAAGAATTGCAAAGATTTTTAGGAAGTATAAACGTACATCATAAATTTATTCAAAATTATGCAAAAATTAGAGCCCTTTAGCAAATTTACTTAAAAAAGATACTCCCTATAAATGGACTAATGAATGTCAAATAGCTATTCAAAAATTAAAAGATACATTAATTTCTAGGCCTATTTTAACTTTATTTAATCCAAAATATCCATGTCATGTATTTGTTGATGCATCTGAAGAAGCTGTTGATGCAATTTTAAAAGAAGAACATCCTGATGGTCATTTACATCCAATTGCCTTTCATTCTAGAAAATTAAGATCTTATGAACAAAAGTATGAAATTACTGAGCTGGAATGTTTAGCTATTACTGATGCAATAGATAAATTTTATTATTATTTACACGGTAATGATTTTACTGTACATACTGGTCATGCTGCTCTAATTTGGCTTAAAAACATAAAACATCCTACAGGTAGATAGATTGTTTAGATGGTCTTTAAAATTATCTATGTATATCTTTAAATTATCTATGTAATGACCTTGATATTAAGTACAAAAAAAGGGTCCACTAATGTTTAATCGCTAAATTATCTATCCTCAATGCTAAATTATCTATCCTCAATGCTAAATTATCTATCCTCAATGCTAAATTTATTATCTTCTCAATATTATTGGCCAGGAACTGTTCAATATGTTAAAAATGATTGTAAACACTGTGAGGTATGTCAGTTTAATAAGAAATGAAAGCAAAAGAAATTTGGTTTAATGCAAAATTTGCCATCTATTAGCGAACCCTTTGAAATATTATCTATTGACACTGTTGGTGGTTTAAATTATTATAATTCTACTAAAAAGTATATTCACATAGTTATTGATCATACAACCATGTATATATGGACTTTTGCTTCTAAAAGTGTAACTACTGATACTTATATAAATCGCTTAAGACAAATTTTTCAAATTCAAATACCAAAGAAAATTTTAGTGATAAAAATGCTGCTTTTAAATCTTCAAAATTTAAGCACTGCTTAAGGAATCATAATGTAAAACAATTATTAACTACTACAAATAGGCACAAAACTAACTGTAAAGTTGAACGCATTAATAAAATTACAACTAGATTAAAATGTAAACTAATTCTCGTCAAAGTTATATTGCGTGGACAAAATTACTACCCCAAGTAACTGAAGAATATAATAATATCCCTCATTCTTTAACCAAATTCCCACTATCACATTTAATGTATGGAAAATTACCTTATGATTCCTTACTTCAAAATCGGCCCACCAGCGGCCGAGCGGTAAAGACGCTGAACACTGGTAGTTCGGTCCGAGGTTCGAATCCCGCGAACGGGCTGGCTGCATGGGCGTTTTCGTGGTTTTCCCCATGTGTAACGTGTATACGAGCCAGTTTCCCTTAGAAAGTCCTCCACGAAGGCATCCCTCCTTTAGGCAGATAGCCCTCGTGTGCTTTGCCATTATTGAATAACCTAACCTAACCTTACTTCAAAATCAAGAAATTTACCCACCAATAGAAGAAGCTAGGAAAATTGCTCAAAAAAGATCTGATAATTATTAGAATGTAAATAAAGAAAGATATGATGTTCATTACAAACCTAGTAATTTTAAAATAGATTATTTAGTAATCTATGAAGAATTAAATTATAGTTTTGGGTATAACAGCTTCAATCGTTACTAAACATAGATAACAAAGGGTATTCGAGAAGTTACTGGAAGTTCTGTTTCCTAAAATATTGTTACGAAATGTCCAGGCGCGATAAGATAGCTTCCCCGCAAAGCAGAAATGCAGGTTGTCAGAAAATGGCAAGTGAAGGCAGGTTTGCCACATTTGGCGAGAAGATCCCCATTTGGCGACAAAATTGGCGATATGCCATAGACGGATGAAGAACCTTCTGGAACGAATCTTGTTGTGATCTTGTTGCTGACATTAAATGAATAAGCATATCCTTATTTATGATTTGATTATGCATTTTCTTAATTCTTTTTCAGTCTAGAAAAGCTGACAGCAGTAATAAAGCAAAAATTGCTTCCATACTAAACATTGATTTTTTTGGTGCTTTGTGCTGATAGTTCAGCATAAAAAATGCTCTTGCTGCTTACATTAAATGAATAAGCATATCCTTATTTATGATTTGATTATGCATTTTCTTAATTCTTTTGCTAATCGCAAGAAGTCAACATTTTTGCACAGAGTAAGATATGCCGTATCCATATATGGAGCCTTTATTTTTGTAACCGTTGGTAATAAATATGTACTTCTATCTGCCAAAATGCTTTAAATGACACAAAGAGTTATTAGGTATTTTCTCCCTCCTGACCGCGTACATCAGCGGCGTAAGTGGAAAGCACGTCCGGTTAGCAAGCGGAAGGTCTAATGTTCGAAACCCGGTGAGGGCATAAAGCACTTTTCATGCTGACTGCTTCAAAAAAAGAGATTTCGTTACCAAAACTCCACATAGGCATGGTTTGGAATTTTTTAATTACAAAAATTCACCTTTTTATGCGGCCCTCCCCGGTATCTGATCTATATTTAGAAATTGTTTACACTTACTCTTAAATGCAAAACTCAAAGCGTTTGTCTCCCGTGCTACGAAAACTGACCTAGATATAGAATTTTAAAATTTGAGATCTTATTCAAGGGTCGAACGAATTACTTATAATAAAATATCAGTTCAGTAAAAGGTTTCTGATGTTAAAAGATTAGGGCAGTGATTCTCAACTCTTTTTTTTTTTTTTTTTTTTTGTCGTGGCACACTTTTAACGATTTCAAAATTTGCCGGCTTACGAAGAAAAAGATAAGTTTAAAAGTTGTTTACTTACCTATAATACATTGTGTAAAATAGTTTACGATAATAATTTTCAATGTAAAATAAAGTAATATGTACTACAAAAACAGCAGTCAGAGGAACATTTCCGAAATGAAGAACTAAAAATTGTTTTCGATTTCCATGCAGCAGTTTGTCTTTATATTATAAGCACGGTAGTCACAAAGCGCAGTTTGTTTAGACGTTTGAACTTGTTAGACATACAGGCGCATACAAACATACAAAACGCATTTCTGCAATATTTTTTCCTAGGGAGCTCTTCGTTAGCTTTATAAATTAGCTATTGCTTTCAGCTATTCTATTCAGTATTCAGCTATTGCTTTCTGCTGCGATGTTTCAGCCAACGATGGTTTGGAATTGCAAAATTTTATTGCTATTTTATCGTGATGTTTTAAACCAGTGATTCGCAACCTTTTTCTGCCGCCGCACACTTTTAACGATTTCAAAATTTGGCGGCACACAAAGAAAAAGATAAGTTTAAAAGTTGTTTACTTACCTATAATACATTGTGTAAAATAGTTTACGATAAGAATTTTCAATGTAAACCAAAGTAATATGTACTACAAAAACAGCAGTACGTTTATTAAGGGATTAATTACAAATTAATTATAATGAGAAAATTGAGCTTGATGTTTTTTGATAATTTTATTTACATTTGATCGTAAAAATGACAGTGCTATTCTCATATCGTCTTCTACATTTAACAGTCTCGATCTCTTTGTCAGGACTGAGTGTTCGGTGCATAGTCTTGGCGAACATCTTCGTGAATGTAACTAAATCCTGATCTTGAACAGGGAGCTGAATGCAGCTATGTTCTATGGTAGAATACTGTGGTTAAGTGGTAGAAGAACTGCACTTCAGAGGGATTTAAAATCCTCTTTTATTAAACCACAATTATTTACAGCCACTTCCCAACTCGGAAGGGATACAGAAAATAACGACCGCACTTGGGTCTAAACTGAACAATCAGATTTAATTTAAACTAAAGCTAATCAGAAATTAAGTAGTCGTTGCTCACAGAGCTATAAACGCGAGGTTGGCCTCTATGCTGAATGGTGCGTAGCAAGATTTAACTAATACTAACGCACTTAGAATTACTTCAATAAGTAATAGCGTAACAGCGCTACGGCTTAGAATTTAAATACTAGCTGGTCAGGTGAACGTCGAATAGAGTAACAGTAGTCTGAGACTAAAAGCTCTCTCACACTGAGAGGTTCCTACCTCTCGTTTAAATAAAATTTGGCTCCACTTCAAATTAGCATAAAGCTGAAACGCGCGCTTATTCTAACGGGAAGTTGAAATAAGAACAGATAGAAAAAGGCAAATTAAAACAAAACTTTGTTAGTTTAACTAAAACCTTACATACTTCTCGCCAGAATTGGCAAAAGTTGAATTACTGTGGTTCAAACGGACCATGTTGAAACTTGCAATTCTAGAAATGCTCAAAATTTAACTCTTCCTAACTTAGGCCAACCTTCACAGAAAAATAGAATTTCTTGGCCATTTACAGACGAAAACTTGATTTATACATACATCTTCATCTGTTTTGAGCATTACCTTACTTTGGTCTACGTCCTTCCAGCAAAATCTGGAAGGAAAGAAATTTTAGTATAACATAATAACAGTAAGTTCTAGGCAACCGACTTCTTTTTCTTACCCGTGTAAATTCGCACACACACATTATCATTCAAGCAAAATTAAATTCTTCCCCCAATGCTCTCCACCGGTGTTGGATGAAATGCGACCCGCGATTGCGGGTTTTTTTTGTTCGGGTGTGTTCAACTCTACCACCTACGATCGACTAACATTAGTTAGAACTTGACATAACGATACCTCAAAAGACGCCCTATAACCAGCTAAACCTGAGCTTCTAGCTAACTTCATGTCTAACACTTTAAGTGTATTTGGTGGAGAGCCTATTAATACTTGCTTCTTTTAATTCTATCTCGCCTTTTCATGCATACAATTCGTAGTTTGCACAAAGAATGCTTCATTCAAAATTGACTTTGCACCTAACGTGCATTGATGCTCTAAATCCATTTTTGTTACATTTTATAAAACTTTTAACAATTGCATACAAATCACAAGATACAATAAGTACGTTAAATTTCTATGTTTACAGCAAGTGCTTCACATTCTTTTTTTCTTCAAAGTTCTTTTCTGAAACATCGCATTACACTGAAATAATAGTCTGTAGACTAAATCGTGTTTTTCATTCTACCGACTTTTCATTCTAGGATTTTACAGGTCTTTCGACAAAGCATAATACAAAATCATTTAGTTAACATTCTCGCAGCAATTCATTGCTTTTACAAAACTAATATATTCACAATGCTTCAGAATCTACTTTACAAACATTAAGTAATTTTAAATTTAATAATAACTGCAGAATTACAATTTTAAACAAAAGCATGTTTCCAAGATAAGTAATCATTTATCGCCGATTTGGCGTAAAAATCAACCTCGCTTGAGGTAAAAAGAGAGCCTGCAACTTGCAGTAACACTCGAAAATTAACTAAACGTTGGAATAAGAAATACTACTTATCTTGTTGTAGTCAGCCATTCTTTTCTTGGCCCAATCGTTGAAAGTTTTGTAGATTGTAGCTTGGGCCAGTCTCCTTGACTTTGGTTGCTGCCCATTGTCCTCTTGCTGTTCCTCCCCTTTTCTTTTATGTGTCCTTCTTTCCATCCTGGGAAACTTGCGCTGGGAAGGAAGGTGATCCGCTCGACGTTTGTTCGGCTGGGTTCTTTGCTCCTGGGCCCTTGTTCGTCGCTGCTCGCTGCCCTTGTTCGTCGCTGTCCTCGCTTGTCTGCTGCTGTATTCCGGACGTGAATCCTCAGGCTGCAACCGGGGCTGCTTGCTTCTCAGGCTCCTTTCCGATATTTCTACTGTCCTCTTGGCTACTTTGGGTTGGCCTTGTCCGTTGTGTTTGGGTCTTTTGTTAATTGTTGAACTTGTATTCTCAGAGTTCTTTCTTTTGAATCCACCTCCTTTGGTGAGTTTCCGTTTCTTGTTTCTTCTACATTGTTGAAGGGGGGGCTTTCTTTTCCTGGCCTTTCGTTTCCACTGTTACTGGTTCCTGTTGTTGCCGCACAGGTACATCTTCCGTGGAAGTGCGTTTCCCCGGATCCTGGAAAAAATCTTTAAACATTTCCATTTTATGACGGTCATAATACGGCTTAATTTGGTCCACATTAGCAGTAATTTTCTCGCCGTTGTTCCTCCTTAATACTACCACTGTCTATGTAATTTTCTCGATAAAGAAAGGGCCTTCAAAACGCGGAAAAAATTTCCCCACCTTTTCTTCTGGGGCATTTGATAAAGAATGTTTTATTTTCAGCACCTCATCTCCAACTTTATAACTCACCTCCCTTCTCTTTTGGTCATAGTAAAATTTCTGTTTCCTCTAGGCTATTTCCGAATTTCCTTTGGTTTCCCGTATCAACTTTTGAATATCACTCATTTTAAATTCTTCTGCCCTTTCCTGAACAAAGAAAAGTTTGTCTAAGGGTGTCAGAATCTTTCTTACAAGAAATAGTTCAGCGGGTGTTTTTGTGTAGTGTCATGTGTGGCAGTTCTAAGGGCAAATGCAAATTCATTTATATGGCTATCCCAGGTAGAGTGATAATTCTTAATGTAACTTCGAATGATTTTCACTACGTTTCTATTAACCCGTTCCGCTATGTTTGACTGCGGACGATAATGGACCATTTTCAGGTGACGTATGCCCAGTTTTGCACACATTTCCTCAAAAATATTACTAACAAATTGGGGACCATTGTCGGAAATAACTTTTAAGAGGCGCCCCGTATTTTAAAATATACTTATTTAAAATTGAATCTACTACAATTTTTGCAGACGCTTGTTTTAACGGAATCAACTCTAACCATTTGCTAAAATGGTCCACTATAACTAAAAGATATCGCTTTTGTTAACTTTACTTCCAGGATAAGGTCCCAATAAATCGATGTCTAATATTTGATTTGGGAATTCTGATTTAACACTGTTTAGGAACCCGGCCGGGCGGAAATTACCATAATTATTAAACTGGCATGTTGGGCACGACTGGACATACGCACCTAGTAAACTTTTGCAGTTCGGGAAAGAAAATTGCCTCCCGAACTCTTTGGACAGCTTTTCGTATGCCCAAATGGCCCGAAATGGCCGAATCGTGCAACTCCTCTAGTACATTAAATCTATGCTAGCTGGGATGACCGGTCTAAACTCGTGGTTTTCATTAGTCGTTTTCGTATAAAGTAAAAGTCCATCAATTATTTCGTAATTTGCCGCCCTATTTCTTATGGGCAGAATATCCGGATGACTGAAATTCTCCGGGTCGGCCAAATAATTGAATATATTTTTGAACTCCGGATCTTTTCCGAGTTCGGCTATTATTGTTTCACGAGAATCTAATACATTGGATGTCAGCATGGCTATTCTAACTGTATTCCCATTTTCATCCAAATTAATTTTGTTTAAAGCATCTGCCACAACATTTTCCTTTCCCGGCGTGTGTTTAATTACTAGATTATATTCTTGTAATTTAAGTGCCCACCTTATTAATCTGGGTGATAAATTTTTCCGAGAGTAGAGTCTGGTGACCGCAGCGTGGTCCGTATATACAGTTACTGGAGAACTTCCAAAGAAAACACGAAATTTATGTTCTGCTGATAACACTGCGAGAGTTTCCCTTTCTGTGGCCGAATAGTTTCTCTGGGTTTCATTTAATGTTCGACTGAAAAAGACCACGGGTTGCCCATTTTGAGAAAGCACTGTCCCAATCGCAAAATCTGAAGCGTCCGCTGAAATTTCTAATCCTTTATCCCCCTCCGCAGAAATTTTAAGACGAGAGCTTGAGTCAATGCGTCTTTCAGTTTTTGAAATGTCAAGTTGATATCTGCTAACCACGAAAACCTAGCTTTCTTCCTCTTCAATTTTAGCAGGGGCTCAGCTATTTTGGCAAAGTCTTTAATGAAGGACCGACAGTATGGACACATACCAAGAAACGACGCTAACTTCTTCGCTGTTTTAAGAACAGGATAATGTTTAATAGCTATTATCTTTGACTGATCCGTTTCGGTTCCATTCTGAGAAATTTTAAACCCTAAGTAACGTAACTCTTTTGCGGCAAATTTACATTTGGACGCATTTATCTTCAAGCCAGCTTCATTTAACAATAAAAACTCTTTTCGTAAATCTTGTAAGTGCTGTTCTAGATTACTACTTGTAATTATAATATCGTCTAAATATATGAACGTACTTTTACCAAGGGCCGGTCTTAAGACGATGTTCATATATCTTTGGAAAGTTGCCGGCGCATCCTAAGAAATGTGTACGCGCCAGACTTAGTTATGAAGGCGGTTTTGGGGACGTCTTCGGGTTTTACCCCAATCTGAAAATAGCCACTCCTAAGATCTAATGTGGTCGTATGCTTTGTAGAGGAAATATTTCGAATTATCTCTTCGATTATCGGTAGAGGATATACAGGATATTTTGTGACGGAATTGAGCTTGCGATAATCTATAGCAAAACGCCCCCGCTTCGGGTGCGTAATCGGATAATCATTATTTTTCTTGTATAAAACTACTGGGCTAGCATAACTGCTAGAAATCGGAGTGATTATTTTGTTTTTCAGCATTTTCTTAATGTGGTATTCAATTATTTCTTCCTTTACCTTAACATAGCGATAAGGCGTTTGCCTTACTGGTTCGCGTTCCCCGTTTGGATTTCATGATTTGTTACTTGCGTGAAACCCGGTACATCGCTAAATAAATTTGAAAACTCACTTACCAACGACTGCAGTTTTTCTTCCTCTTCTGCTGGTAAGTGCTGTAAGTCCAGCTGCGGGAGCTTATTATTCCGGTTTTCTAGTGATTGCATCGATAATGTTAATTTTCCTCCTTGGAAATCCAATTTCGCTTCTTCCACTCTAAAAAAATCCACACCCAGAATAATACATGTTTGCAGGTTTCGCACAATATAAAATAAAAGTTTTACCTGCTCGTCGTTGATACGCACAAAAAGCAGATCTTTTCCTACGCATCTACACTTCTCTCCTTTGGCCGCTATGACATTCGTGTCTCTTGCACTAAAATTTCTGTAACGGCGAAAGTGCTTCTTGAAAAATCTTTCCGAGATAAAGCTACTTTGCACTCCTATATCCAAAAGAGTCGTCGCCGGTATGTTGTTAATTAAAACTTCAATCTTCGGTAAACTTAAATTTTTTACAACCACGGTGTTTAAATTAATTGTGGAAGGATTTTGCGAGGCCTCGGTCTTCTTCACCTTCTTGGAAGAAATCCATCTTAGTTTAAATTCTTCTTATTCTGGCTGCCTTCTCCCTCTTTGCTCGTTTTTCGATTAAAGTCTTGTCGTTCGCCTCTCGATTTAGGAGATACATCCTTCTTCGGCCATTGCTTCTCCTTGTTCCCGTAACTGTGTTGTTGCTTCTTCTGGGGTCTCGGCGTACACCACCGACTTCTTCGCTCAAATTGGCGACGTCGTTCGTTGTCTGCCGTTCTTCGACTTTCAAATCGTACGGCGAGCTCGAATAATTTATCTAAAGTCCTTGGGTTTCTTAGCTCGATGAAATCTTGATCTTGGGGCAGTAGCCTAGGAAGTATAATTTGAATAATTTCAGGATCCGGGCGATTTCCATACAAAAGCTTGAAAACTTGAATTTTTCTCAAGATAAAATTTGACAAATCTTCTATCTTTTCCTGATAACGACTAAAAAGTTCCGCCTCCAGTCTGGCTCGATCTCGTACTATAGGAAATGCTTACACCAAGGAATTTTTAAAATTTTCTAAGTGTATGTGGGGCTTCACGGTTTTCCCAAAAGACTTTTTCCAATACACTTGAACCAATTTAGCGCTTGGCCCTTTAAAGCTCTGATGGCAAGAGTGACTTTCTGAATTTCGTGAACTGGATATAACATGAAATGGGAGTCTCACTTTTCCAGAAAATTTATTACGGCTGACTTGCCGTCAAAACTTGCCGCAGGCTTCATAGCTGCCCGCATTGTTTGTACAATGTAGCCAAATCCTTCTAGGGCAGGAGGTGGTATCTCAGGTATCTCTTCTTGTCTTTCAGGCCATCCTCTCATTTTTCTTCGGGCGCCAGTGTCAGGACTCAGTGTTCGGTGCATAGTCTTGGCGAACATCTTCGTGAACGTAACTAAATCCTGGTCTTGAACAGGGAGCTGAATGCAGCTATGTTCTATGGTAGAATACTGTGGTTAAGTGGTAGAAGAACTGCACTTCAGAGGGATTTAAAATCCTCTTTTATTAAACCACAATTATTTACAGCCACTTCCCAGCTCGGAAGGGATACAGAAAATAACGACCGCACTTGGGTCTAAACTGAACAATCAGATTTAATTTAAACTAAAGCTAATCAGAAATTAAGTAGTCGTTGCTCACAGAGCTATAAACGCGAGGTTGGCCTGAATGCTAAATGGTGCGTAGCAAGATTTAACTAATTCTAACGCACTTAGAATTACTTCAATAAGTAATAGCGTAACAGTGCTACGGCTTAGAATTTAAATACTAGTTGGTCAGGCGAACGTCGAATAGAGTAACAGTAGTCTGAGACTAAAAGCTCTCTCACACTGAGAGGTTCCTACCTCTCGTTTAAATAGAACTTGGCTCCACTTCAAATTAGCATAAAGCTGAAACGCGCGCTTATTCTAACGGGAAGTTGAAATAAGAACAGATAGAAAAAGGCAAATTAAAATAAAACTTTGTTAGTTTAACTAAAACCTTTCATCTTATTCGCTTTTATGTTGGTTAATACTGAAAATCCGAATTCACACAAATAAGATGTAGAAAATTGTAATAATATTTTTAAAGCTTTTTTGGCCTTCATGGAATAATCCAAAATGAATTAATTAATTCTTTCGAATATTTTAAAATTAAATTTCGATTATTAGAAAGCGAAATTAATTCTTCCTCTTCATTCAAAGTTAATTCAAATACAGACGTATTCGTTATCCTAAATGGATTACGAACCCCATCAATTTTTTTTGTATCTAAATTTGGGAGACAATGAATAATTCTCTCCTCTAATGTTTTCAAATGGTCAATAACAATTTGTTGAATAGTTTTATTAAAATCTTTTCGGACTGACTCAAACTGTTCTAAATTGCCTTCCTGAGCTTTATTCTTCCATAAAGTTATTTGTTTTTGGAATCCCATCAGTTTATCTGTCGAGTTTAACACATTTTCTTTAGGCCCTTGCATACTTGAACTTACGTTATTAAAAATAACAAAAATGTCTGATAAGTAAGCTAATCTCCCATCCGAACCAATCAGAACTTCCCAACTTAAATTACATACTGAACATGCGCGAAAATGCTCCAAATTGTGCTCTCCTCCAGAGTACCAAAATCGGCTTAGATACCACAATTGGCGTGCTTATTAATGTCTTAAAAACCGAATTTCGCCAATTCTCATGTGTACCGTATACTAGGATTAAACCCATTATAATCACTATAAATATTTCTAAAATTTGGCGGCATACTTTAAGAATTTGTCGGCATAGAAAAGTGCCGCGATACAGTGATTGAAAATCCCTGCTTTATACCAATCACAGTACAGACAAGTGACGAAATTTATAGCGCGTGCCGGCTAAAGTTCTAGGAATATTCTCCCGTCATTTCACTAACTCACACGCCACATTTGTTGCACGCCGCACGCGCTGCTTGAGTTTTTGCATACTTTCCATCCAGCCACGATCCTCTGACCATTGTTTAGCACAAAAGTGCTGCCACACACACACATAACACATATATTTCTCATAAATCTAGAAAACAAAAATTTTCTTTAATCTTTCTTTCCTACATAATTCTGTAACAAATTTTCTTTTCTTTCTTCTTGTTGTAGGGTAATCTTATTGTAGGATAATAATTATTTCTAGTTTCCAAAGTTCTAAAAAAGACTTTAACTTGATCAGACAAACTACTTTTCTTAAATTTTAATTTTGTAGGATTTTGTATTTTTTACATTTGAATGTGATTCATTTTAAAAGGTTTTTTTTAGAAAACACTTTGATACAAAATACAATGCCAAGAACCAGTTACCTTTTACGAGGCAAAGGAGGTTTTTTGATATTTTATACTTAAGCACCGCCCAACCATCAATAATTAGTCTCGCTGATTTGTTGGAGAGGACATGCCAAAAAATTAATTCAAGGTGTTATTGTCATAGTGCATAATATTAGTAGAGATTTATATTGAATTGTTTTCTTAAGGTATTATATTATATTCTTTTGTATTGAATTTTTATATTGTTTTAAAATATGCCAAGCGAAACTTGGAAGAAGCAAAACCAGTTGCGCCTTAAAGAAGGCTTGTGCAGTCTGAGAAAAATGTGCACAGGCATTATCCTGCT
>KK112855.1:598448-620310 GCA_000611955.2 Stegodyphus mimosarum
CCTGCTGAAATACAGCTCCCGGAATATGTCGAAGAATGGGGAGGACCTCTGGCTCTACAACTTCCTTTATATAGTGATCACTGTTGAGGTTGCCCGCAATCTGCAGTAGATGGGCTCAACAATTACACCTGATAGCTCCCCACACCATGATGCCAGGTGCTTGTGAGGTATGTCGCTGGATAACACATTGTGAAAGCAGAAGTTCCCCTCCATAACGCTTGATGCTTACTCTTCCAGCATTGTATTCCAGATTTTAGCGCGTTTCATCGGGAAAAACAACTTGTTGCCACAGGGCACACCACACATTGTGTTGCCGTGCCCATTAAAGTCGGAGGCTTCTGTGATTCAACGATAGGGAAATCCTGCGTAGAGGAACCCTTGCGCGCAGTCATGCTGCAGCAGACGGCAACGAACCTTGGAGTTAGACACCACAACACCTGTAACTGTGTTCCAACGTTGTGCTAACACACCAGAGGACGCTGTACGATCCGGCACAACCATGCGGATGAGATGTCTGTCGTCCTGTGCGGTTGTGCTACTGCCTGCCCCACTGCCAGGATTTCGCCTTGTTTGGTTCTCCTCTGTCCATTTCTTCAAACATGCATCACAGTTATGGCATTACGATACGTGCGGGCTGCCATTGCTAGGTACAAAAGTCCACACTCTCGCATACCCACGATGCGGCCTCGTTCGAACTCCGCTAGTTGTTCGTATGGCACCGTCCACTGTTGACAAGGTATATTGACCACTAATAATTAAACGTTCATCGCAGACAGAGGACGATAAACAGGTTCTACGCTTTATGTGAATAAAAGCCTATTAATAATGACGCACATCATAGGTTTAGTATCCATATCCTGTGGTAGGGAATTCGCTTTCCAAATGGTGCGTTCCTTTTAACATTTTCGTGAGTATCGGAAGATGAATCTCCGAAGTCAATACAATACTTTTTTCATTTTTAATTTCTAACATAATATTCACAATTCGAGGCTTCTCTCGTCACAACATCGTCATTGAGTATTTGGAAAAGCTCCCTACCGCATTTTGAAAGTACTGGAAGGCTATTTATTTCCTAGCCGCTTAGCCACATACATGCAACTCCTCGTTTACGTCACTTTCCTCTTCAACAGCCTCTTTGCTTTATCGGAAAAAAATTCGGATGGCCGTTTCTGTAGCAAGTGGTCAAGACTTTTAGAGCCAGCACTAAATTAAGGGAAGTGCGATATTATAATCGTCTTGGTTGTCGTACTGTAAATGCTTAGAACGAGCTTTCAGACTCCTGGTCACTTTGTAAGATCTCTTTGGCCCAACTTGTCAGTCACTGGGATATTGAGTCACAAAAACGTGCGAAGGGGTTGAAACCCTTTTATTGTACTTTTAAAATTACAACTGCGTCTCCTCGACGCTCACAAACTGCGCCAACTCGGCGGTTGAACTAAAACCAAGGTAAAACTGAAAATAAGAAACTAGATGAACAAATGTCAAACGACGAGGCTCTGAGATCTTAACTAACCGCGTTTTTAATTATCGCTGATATTCAGCAAGATTACTGATTTAACAGTTGAAGGTCTAGCACTTCTGCAAAGCTAGGCACAAAGGCCGACACGCGCTGATCTAAATTCTACCGAGCAATCTCTCCAGCGTAGCTTCAAAGCAAGACTTTTTCACGCTCGTTTCGTCTACTATTTAACTCAACTAGCTTCCGCTAAATTTGAATAAACTGCGCGTGCTACTACAATTTACATACTCTGGCACGGGCATTTCTAGGGGGAAAATGAAGGCTAAAAAGGAAAGGAATATGAACTTAAAATAAATATTAGTTAAAATAAATATAAACCCTACAACTTCTTCATCCAAAGGTAGAAGCATCAAAATTTCATTCGGAGCAAGTTAACAATCCAATTATTAAGTTTTCGACATCTGAGTATGCAGCACAGTACTTGATGAAGAGCACAGAATATCTTGCTTTTTTACCCGAATTTTACCAGCATATGTACATAACTAAGGGACACAGATGTTGATTTCATTAACATCTGCCAAAAAAATTCTTCTATTTCCCTTAGTATGGTATATGGTACATATGCTGCTTACTAATAAACATGTCACCTTTTTATGACATTTTAAGACACCCTCAAAACTCAGTAATTTACAATACTAAATTTATGTTATGAAAACAAAAAAAAAGATTAAAATATTTATAAAAAACAACCTAATTTCAGGCTTTTTTTTGCATAGTATTTTAAGGCACTCTTAAAAATCTGAAATTATGACAGTGAAAAACATTAAAAATTAACGCTAAAAACATTTAAATATTTATAAAAACAATATGCTCCTAAAATAACAAATAGAAATTAATACTAAAAAAAGAATCTGAAAGCGTTCCGATTTTATATTACGCTAAAACGGGTGTTTTTTAACTTACAGACACATACAATTTTCAGAGCATTTGGGCTAACGTCACATTGTGCTAAGAATATTTAAAAATAACATATCTTTAGAACTTCCGATAGACAGTCTTACGCGCTGAAGATAAAAATGTTTTATTGACTACAGTGTTGCCACTGTTCGCTTTGAACCTGTTGAGAATTATGAATCAAAAATTCGTTAAAATTTTACAAAATATGAAACCGGCTATACAATAAATTGCAAATTCGGGCTTCTAGGTGCCCATGTTCGGGTGCAGGACTGTGTTATTCAAAATTTAATGGCTACAGGTTGTTTTTTCGCAGTGCAAGAAACATACATACAGTCATGTAGATTCTTCATTATTTAGTTTTTTTTTAATATAATACGGCGCGATAACATTTGGTGGCAACAATTTGAAAAGCGATTCGGGCATTTAAATTGATTCGACGCAAAATACCGTTTTGAGCCTAATAGCCCTTCTGGGCTAACGCCCATTTGAGCTAAAAATGTCAAAAATTATACATTTTTCAGATTCCTTTTCTAATTCAGACAAATATTATCCACCAATCACACTTTTATAATTGAATAAGTAATTTCATTTATTCATTTTCTTGATTGCATTCTCAGAAAATTTTCCATGACGTTTTTTAAGGTAATACTCGTTTTCTTTACTATCTACTTATATTTTTACTATACACGAATCTCCATGTTTAGTTTCAATTTTTTTAATAAGATCCGATTATGTCTTCCAAACTCTAAATCTTTCAGTTTTAGAGTTTTAGGATAATATCCGAAACTATCGAAATCTTCCATTTATTGGTAAACATTTTCTAAAGGTAAACATTTTCTAAAATTTTTTTATTTAAGAAATTTTTATAACTGTTTTTATTAAGACTTTAAAATGAATTTTTTGAGATTATAATGATAATTTTTACAGTTTCTACCGTAGTAATTTCTTCTATTCCTGTATTTAAAATACATTTCTTTTTCTCTAATAAAATAAAGTAAAATCTATATTCCTTCCGAAGCTTATTTCTTAGTGTCCAATTAAAATTTATTTCAGTATCACTGACTGAAGTATAACTTTCATGATTAGAGAGATCATAACAAAAAATAGGACAGAGTATTTCAAATTGGAAAAGATCTATCATACAACCATTTTCAGAATTAATATCATTCAATCGTACTGTTAAAAGACATGCACAAAATCTATTATTAATAAGTTTTTTAGAAAACTCCATTCTGTAATTTGTATTACGAACAATGGCGGATTGGCCAAAGAAATCGGCCCTGGCAGGAAAAAATATGTCGGTCCTAAGGCCTCATATGAAATGTCATAATACATATACGTTATCATTGTCATCATCATAAAAATTAATTTTATAAAATAAAAATATACCTTTGCAGAAAAGTAACGCTTTATTCATATATATATATACATATATAGTTTGCATGTATGTGTGTGAGCAAATAAACTACAAACAATAAATAACAGAGACTAAATGATTATATAAACAAAGCAGAGGTTGATTCATAACTAGAAATTTAACTATTTTTTAATTCCATGTGCCTGGGAAAATGTTTCCTCCATTATATTGCAGAGACATTAGGATTTTTTGAAAGCAGGAGATTTGAAAAATGAGCAACGCCTTCGCCGGGAATCGAACTACCCACGAATCACTACGCCACAAAGGCATGTGAATAAGGCTGGAGAAATACCTTATAATATTATCAATTTTTGCTTTAGCCAAAATATCCTTCTCTATGTTCATCAATAGCAAATGACTCCAAAATTAGCTTGCTTCATAGTACTCCTTAATCTACTATTTACAATTTTTTTTACTAATTTTCAAAAATCTCTTTCACATTCAGCTTGCGTTGTAGATAGGGTAAATATAAACTTGTAGGGTTTCCCTTAGTCCAATTAACCAATTTTTCAATTTTTTTTTCATTTTCCCTGAACTCGCATCTTTATCCTTCTTATCTTTAGCGCTTTATCTTTCCTGAGCTCACTTTTCCCTCGCATTTCTTCGCCAGGATGCTAATTTAAAGCTAAGTCAAGTGAATATTTAAACGGTTGAATCTTGGAGTTTATTCAAAGCGTGTTTTTGCTAACCAGCGCACGTTACGATTCTGACCTTGTTGTTCAGCGCAGTTGCTGATACGCCTTTTGGCCATTTAAATAATTATCACGCTGGGTAGGTTGTCGAGGCAACCTAGTTAGCCTTAACTTAGTGTGCTAATCCAGCACTACTCTTTAAACTTAAATTTATTGTGTAACGATTCTTAAGTTCCACCGCAAGTTGTCGGTGTTATTGTAAAGCACGAAGTACGTGCCCTTCTGTTCATAGCTGAGAATAATAAAGGATTATTTTCACCCTTCTTCAGTGCTAGTATTATTTCAAGCCTGGGCGAGAATTCACCAGGTTCCTTAGTAGGATCTAGGAGAGTTTATGTGACCAAAGAGAGTAAAGTCTTATAACTGGCACCCAACAGAATTCCAACTCATAGCTGATAACGATGCTACAGTTGAACTAGCCCCATCTACATCACAAACTCCACTGGCTCTTGGTAATACAATGGAAGGTTTCGGCTACCTCCTGGAAACAGTGCGGGCCTCCATGAGACTCGCAGTGATGTTCGACAGAAGGACGTAGGTCACTAGCTTCCTAGAACAATTGGACAACCATTTTCTATTGTATCCCGTCCCTGAAGTGCAAAAAATAACTATAGCGAAGACCACCTTAAGAAGACAAGCATTAAGTTGGTTTAAAGATTTCGGGGAATTTCTTCTGAGGGAAAAAGGCAGCCTCGCGTATACGTTTGAAAATTTCAAAACTGCTCTGGTAAAAGTGTTTCTCGTGGACAAATATATAGCGAAACTCGAAGCAAGCTGAAAGTTTTAAATTTACGTAATCTCTAAATGATATATTTGTTATAAAACAAAATTTGAAAAAGATTTTGATTTCACAGATTTCTGATTATGAGACTGCACATTTTCCAAATCCGGATTTGAGAAAGAAAGAAGAAAAAAAAACAACCCACAATCACCCCTGCATAGCATCAGCTTTGAGCAGAGCTGTGTAGGTGAAGCTAAAAGAACAATACCATAAAGATTTTCCTCTATCCTCACATCAAAGGAATGTGGCCCTAACATACTAAACATAGATAGTTTTAAGGGCTAGTTAACTCTTCAGTTAACACTTGCAAAAATTCTGGAAAAAAGTAGGAAAAATACAGAACTTTTCAGTTGAAGATATTCACAAAGTTCGTTATATCCGATTTTCATACATCTTACCCGATTTTCATCATCGCAAGATTCGCTATTGCTATTCAAATAACATGAAGTGCATAGAAAATTGGATAGAACAGAAAGCTTCGTTCATCATACGTGGGGGTTCCTTATAAACCAGGTTTGTTATAGCAGGATTTGACTACAGTTAATTCTGTGCTTACTGAAAGTCATTAACACATCTAAAATATCTGTCATGAGTTCAGAAAGAAATTCGGCTTCCTCGCAAAAAAAAATTAGTTTACTTATAAATCATTACTTTAACTAGTCTATTTTAAACTGGAGAAATGCGCAGTTATAGTAAAGTAGAAATCTAACTGGACTAGTAGATAGAACTTATTTATGAAGTGCACCAGGGCAGGTTTCAACAGCTCAGAAGCAAGAGCTGTTTGCAGCTACTTTATTTTCTTCCCATCTCTATGGTGAAAAGCCTTGAAACTTCTATTATGCTCATGCTGAGTAAAGCTGTGAACATGTTTTTAGCTATCTAAAGAGTAGTGCTCAAGCTTCTACTCCTTAAACAGCTTTTAATACCTAAACACATTTTAATAACAAATGAGAGTTAGACATGAAACTTAATTCTAACAACTGAATTTAAGAAATATCTTTGAATCAAAGCTGACATAAATTTTCATCAGCATTAATTAGACAGGCAACGACAGCAAGACAAATTTATCTCTATTAACTGAAAAATGTTATTCAATTGCTTCTTATTTCCAACTGCTCTATATTCCGCCGTATAACACGCATCTATAATTTCGAACTACATTGTATAATTTTTAGGTATATTCAGAGCGCAATTTTAGGTATATTTATATATATTTTTAGGTATTTAATAATTTTTAGATATATTTTTAGGTATGTTTAGCAAGCACTCTTTTCTTTACAAAAAAATACTGAAAAATACATGTGCGATTCACTTATCTTTTGAAGTCATTCATTCGAACAATTTCCCAAGGTTTTCAAACAATTGTATACTAAACTGACAAGCGATAAAGGGGAACAATAATGTTGGTGGGGGGAAATGCTTAACAGAGTAAATAATTCTGCAAAGAGAACGGGTTGTATTCAATGCAAATGTTCACAAAAATGTTACTCTAGGACTTCGAGAAAAAGGGGGCATAATTTAGGAATGCACTTCCGACCCGAATGAATTCATGGAATTAGGCGTCAGATTGGCGTCGTCTCTTTCTGTAGTCATTTAAAGCCGTCATTTTGAAGTAAACATTAAAGGCTTTAGTAAGCCGCATTAGCTTTAGTTGAAATACAGTTCATCTGGTGTTCCTTTTAGTAGTAAGTATGGCTCCTGCCAAACGTAACAAACACAGTGTTGGTTTCAAATGCAAATTTATTCACTTATTTCAAAGAAAATGAAAATCGTGCTGCAACAAGGATGTTTGGTGTAGGTCAAGGATGTCAAACTCACGGTCCGCGGGCCGCATACGAAGAAAAAAATGAAATGTTTACTGCTAAGTAATTAACGATAATTTATGCAGTGTTGTTAGATTACTCACAGCGACTTAAATTACAAATGCGTGTGAGTAGCTTGCGTTCAGCTACCTTCGGCTTTTGGGGGACACGTGCACTCAGAACTTGTACGCATCCTCCGATAGCCGAATGTGGCCGAACTCATGGTCTCAGTTTTCCAATCATAGTCTTGTACGATATATTGGTGCATGCATGTGCATGCACTTTGCTTTATTATTAATTATTACTTAATTCATATTGTTACGGATTTCATAGTTATTTATTTATTTAGTTTTTTTATTTAGAATTGTAATTAGATTTGCTTCATGTTGCCTTAGCAACGCAGACGATTTTTGAAAAGACAGCTGCGTTGGAAGGTTAAAAATAGAACAGCGCGTGCATTTAATACCTAATAAATAAATATCTCGTAATTGCTGTTGCCATCCACAAAGATCCATATATTTATAGATGTTTCCAGTATATTCGAGAAATTAATTATAAAACTTATAAAAGCCGAGAACAAACAACTCATCTCAGTAGTAGCTGTAGTTCTAGCGAACTGTTTGTTTACTTAATGCTGTGATTGATTTGTAGCGATTTCGCTGTGAGATAGAATTAGTTTCTCTGTTTTGAATTGATTTTTGCTAAACGTTTGACATTTTGTGATATTGTTAGAATATTTTTGAAGAAATATTTCAGCATTTTGATTTATCTCTTGTGGAAAGAATAAATTTTTGTTAACTTTTTAACGTTAACCGTGTTTATTCCAGCCCTTTGTATTCAGTATGTCTATATCAAAACCAAGTGGTAGTAAAATTAAACGAAAAATCGCTGACGAACATAGAATATTCCAAGTAAAATGGGAATTAGAATATTTTTGCTGTGAAATAAAAGATAAAATAATCTGCTTGATATGTAATAATACTATTAATGTACCAAAGTTATATAATATTAAACGTCATTACGAACAACACAAATCGAAATATAACAATTACGAAGGATTAATGAGAGAAGAAAAGTTGAAAGAGCTCAAGTTAGGAGTGAAAAAGCAACAGTCCATGTTTAGTAAAGTATTGCAAGAAAGTGAAGCGGCGGTACATGCAAGCTACGTCTTGTCCGAGTTGATAGCTAAACATTCGAAGCCTTTTACTGACGGTGATTTCATCAAGGAATGCCTAATGAAAGCTGGAGAAATTGTTTGTCCTGGAAATGTGAAGGCTTTTCAATCAATTTCATTGTCTCGAAATACAGTTGCGGAAAGAGTTACTGATTTAGCCGCGAATTTAAGTGATCAGATCAAAGCAAAATCATCTAGTTTCGAAAGTTTCTCCATTGCCTGTGACGAGAGCACGGACATTAGTGGCAAAGCTCAATTAGCAGTGTTTCTTCGTTCTTGTGACAAGAATTTTAACATTTTTGAGGAATTACTGGAACTAATACCGATGCCTGGTACTACCACAGGAGAAGATATATTTACTTGTGTTTTTGGACTTCTGCAGAAATACAATCTACCTTTGGCAAAATTAAATTCTGTAGCTACAGATGGCGCTCCATCAATGACCGGGAAAAACAAGGGCTTCGTAGCATTACTAAGAAAAAAACTTAGTGAAATTCACGGTTCAAACATTCATCATATGCATTGTATTATACATCAAGAAGTTCTATGCACTAAAGTAATAAATATGGAGAATGTTTTGCCATATATAAAAAAAGTTATAAATTTTATAAGATCTCGAGGTTTAAATCGGCGTCAATTCATTGCTTTCTTAAGTGAGTTAGTTAGTGAATATTCGGGTTAGTCCTACTATACCGAGGCACGTTGGTTATCTTGCTCCAAGATTCTCAAACAATTCTGGAATTTGAAAGAAGAAATATGTCAGTTTTTAAAAAAACAAAAAATGAAGACGTAAGTTTGTTTTACGATCCAATATGGATACAAGATTTATCTTTCTTAGTTGATATAACCAAACACTTAACCGATTTAAATTTATCGTTAGAAGGAAAAGATCATATCATTACGAACATGTTTGACATAATTAAAGCATTCAAATGTCAACTAGTTCTTTGGGAAAAACAACTTAAAAATGAAGATTTGACGCACTTCCCGACGTGCAGCATGAACAAATCAAGTTTAGATTATACTTGTTCGTATCAAAAATACGCAGAAAAAATTGCAAATTTAACAATCGAATTTGACACGAGGTTTAATGATTTTAGTTCCCTCGAAGACAAATTTTTTTTGTTTTCTTCGATTTTCTCAATATGTATTGACTCAGTACCCAGCCATATGCAAATTGAGGTGATCGAGATTCAATGCAACTCAAATTTGAAAGCAAAATTCATTGAAGTGGGCGTGCCTGAATTTTACAAATATTTACCAGCCAGGTTTGAAAATACTCGAAAATTTGCATATGAAATTATTTCCATGTTTAGTAGCACTTATCGGCGCGAGCAGTTATTTTCAGTCATGAAAGGTAATAAGTTCACACCTAGAATAATACACGTTTGCAAATTTCGCACAATATAAAATAAGATTTTTACCTGCTCGTCGTTGATACGCACAAACAAGGGTACTTTGCCTAAACAGCTACACTTCTCCCCTTGGGCCGCTATGACATCCGTGTCTCTTGCACTAAAAATTCTGTAACCGCGAAAGTGCTTCTTGAAAAATCTTTCCGATATAAAGCTGCTTTGGGCTTCTGTATCAAAGAGAGCCGTCGCCGGTATGTTGTTAATTAGAACTTCAATCTTCGGTAAACTCAAATTCTTCACGACCACGGTGTTTAAATTGATTGTGGAAGGGTTTTGCGCTGCTTCGGACATCTTCACCTTCCTCGAAGAAATCCATCTTAGTTTAAATTCTTCTTATTCTGGTTGCCCTCGGAATCTTTGCTTGTTCTTCTATTGAATTCCCTTCGTTCGCCGCTCGATTTAGGAGACACATCTTTCTTCGGCCATTGCTTCGCCTTATTCCCGTAACTTTGATTTTGCTTCTGCTGGGGTCTTGGCGAACTCCACTGACTTCTTCGCTCAAATTGGCGTCGTCGCTCGTTGTCGGCTGTTCTTCGGCTTTCACATTCTACTGCGAGGTCAAATAATTTGTCTAACGTCCTTGGGTTTCTTAGCTCGATGAAATCTTGAACTTGGAGCAGTAGCCTAGGAAGTATAATTTGAATAATTTCAGGATCGGGACGACTTCCATACAAAAGCTTGAAAACTGGAATTTTTCTCAAAATAAAATTGGACAAATCTTCTATTTTTTCTTGGTATCGACTAAAACGTTCCGCTTTCAGTCTGGCTCGATCTCGTACTATAGGAAATGCTTTCACCAAGGAATTTTTGAAATTTTCATACGTATATGTGGGGCTTCCTGGTTCCCCCAAGAGATTCTTTCCAATGCACTTGAACCAACTTAGCGGTTGGCCCTTCAAAGCGCTGGTAGCAAGAGCGACTTTCTGAAATTCGTGAACTGGATATAGCATGAAGTGGGAGTCTAGCTTTTCCAGGAAATTAATTACGGCTGCCTTGCCGTCAAAACTTGCGGCTGGCTTCATGGCTGCTCGCATGGTTTGTACGATGTAGCCAAATCCTTCTAGGCCAGGAGGTGCTATCTCGGGGTTCTGCACAGGTACTGCAGGTATCTCAGGTTCGTCTTCTTGTCTTTGAGGCTATCCTCTTATTTTTCTTCGGGCGCCAGTGTCGGGACTGAGTGTTCTGTGCGTAGATTTGGCAAACATCTTGAAGTAACTCCTTAAAGTCCTTAAGTCCTGATCTGGAACAGGGAGCTGAAATCAGCAATGTTCTGGTGTAGATACTGTGCTGAAGAATAACTGCACTTGGAAGGGATTTAAAATCCTCTTTTATTAAATCAATATTATTTACAATTTACTTCCCAACTCGGGAGAGATACAGAAAGTAAAAGACCGCACTTGGGCCTAACTTAACAATCAGATAAATTTATACTAAAACTAAATAGAATTTTAATCAAACTTTGCTCACAGAGCTAATTCGCCGAGTTGGCCTCTAACTAAATAGTGCGTAGCAAGAAATACTAATACTAGCGCACTTCAATTTATCTCAATAAGCAATCACGTAGTAAGCACTATGGCTTAGAAATTATCTGCTAGCTGGTCAGGCGAACGTCGAACAGAATGACCGTGATCTGAGACTAAAAGCTCTCTCACACTGAGAGGTTTCTACCTCTGATTTAAATAGTACTTGGCTCTACTTCAAATTAGCATAAGCTGAGAACGCGCGCTTCTTCTGACGGGAAGTTGAAACAGAGAAGAGATAGAAAGATTTAAATTAAAATAAAACTTTGTTAGTTTAACTAAAACCCTACAACCCTAAAAGAAAATCTTGCGAACTCCGTCCTAGAAAATCGCCAGAATGAATTAATTGTAACAAGACACAGTTTATTTACCTTAAATTGAAGAGAAAAGAATAAAAATAAAAGTGAAAACTTTAAAGCAACTTTGAGTTAGTGTAGCCGATTTCTTAACGCAACAGTTATGGCGCGAAGTATTTAGTTCTACGAGGAAAAAAAAAGTAGATATTTTCGAAAGATTTGGACGACATAGTGATTAATTTCCAGAAATATGTTATTGATCTGCGAAGGCAAAAAATTATTTACTGTCACATATTGGAAATATAGGTGAAACTCGAATAATGTTTAATATGATAGGAAATACAACAGTTGTGAAAGGAATAAAAATAGTTTGCATAAAAACAACAGGTGACGAAAAACTCACCTCACAATACTTCATTTCTGCTTAGTGGATGGTACACAACTAAAACCCATTGTTATTTTTAAAAGAAAGACTGTGCCGAAATACAATTTCCCAAATGGCGTTTTCATTCATGTTCACGAGAAAAGATGGACGGAAGAAAACGGTGTGGATAAGAAATGTTTGGCGAAAACTTCCTGTTGCTTTAAAGAATCCATAAAGCCCTTTAAATTAGGACATGCTCCGATCCCGTCTAAAACATAATACGAAGAAATTGTTGAAAGATTACAATACAGATTTTGCAGTTATTCCACACGGATTAACGCCATTAGTTCAGTCTTTAGATATGCGTATCAATAAACCATTCAAGGAAAATTTAAAACCACAGCTGAATATGCGGTTAGAAGGTGAAAAAGCATTTACAAAAAATTCCAAATACGTCATGCTTATCTAGAAATAATGTGATAGTTATCCTGATTGTAGATTTCTAGCACAAAGGCTTGAAGTTTACTCGCGCCGAATACAAGTTTCATACTTCCACATACATATAACTGACAAGCACACATATTAGATAAATACAAGTTCAAAATAAGAGCACATTTATAAAATCAGCAGAAAAAATTAAATGTGAAAGCTGAGATGAATAATAAGATTCAGATAATTATATGAGCTGTAAACAGAAGTAAAATCATAAAACATGAGATACGTTAAATTACCAAGGTGCAACATCAAAACAAAATCAAATTAAATGATAAAGACCTGTCTCTTTCAAATAGTGAAATAAATTGGAATTGGCCTTTTTCACTATTATACGGTCAAGAGTCAAGTCACAATCATTAAAATGCTTCAATCAAAGTCTGCTAAAATATGGGCATTCTGCTAAATAGCGATCCTCTGACAAAAGAGTTTTACAGTTTGCACAAGGTTCTCTCTCGACTCTTAATACTTAATTTTGTGCAATTCGAGAATGACCATTTCTGAGACAAGTTAAAATTAATACCTCCTTCCGGTTTCTAGCGGTCTCCTAATACTCTACTTGAGGTTTTACACTTCTCAACTTGTTAGTAAGCTGGTTATTCCGGAAAATTTGTCATTTATTGAGGATTCTCCGCTTGATGACTTTCCTAATATCTCTGTAGGGGACAAGTCAACATGATCATTCCTCAGAATTTGCAGTGATAACTGCGAACTCATTTCCCTATATGACCATATGCCCAGGGACCCAAGGGTAGAGAATATGATATCCCGACTTCTCAACTTTAGATTTAAACTTAGAACTTCATCAATTAGTGGATCTGAGCATCTAAAATTGTTTCAAGAGCTTTTAGAGCACTAAACGAGTATGTATAAATTACGAACATTTTCTGGCACTGTTTGGGTATAAATGAAAGTACAAAACAGTTAGTTCTGAAGTAAGCACACAGCACACCTCTAGTAAATGTTTACTCTCTGCATGATTTCGAATCACGAAGGCTGTTCCAACTCGATGTGCTGCTTTCGACCCATCCGTGTAAAAGGGAATATAACTGTTGTACTCTCCTCTGTCCTCAAGAAAAATTTTTGTGTTTATACATGATCTCGTTAGTGTTACGTTTTTCAAGATACTGAAAGACATGCAGAAGCCGAATCTAAGTATCCCCCTAAGGTGGAATTTTAAAATATTTTACTGGCTGGAATATCCACATCATCCATGCAATATTTTCCTACCAATGAGCGAACCCTTAAAGAGAAGGAAGGCACACAAGATTTACGTGCTCCAAGTAAGTGGTTACATGTGTCATCAAGGAGAATCTGACAAGGATGAGTGGCTTACGCTGTTATGTTGAAATAATATTGGAGAGATGTCTTAACGTAAGCGATAGTTCGTAACAGCCAATATATAGACTCTGGACTGGAGATGTTCTGAAAGCTCCAGATCATATTCACATAGCCTGACGATGAATCGGATCTAGTTTTAATGAACATCAAGACCGTGCTGATCCATATATAACTGAGCCATAATCCAATTTTGAGCGGACATGTACTCTGTTCTGAGTAATGTTCCGCACCCTTAGAGGTGTTCGCCAGGACTTTTAAAATATTTAATACCTTCAACACTTTTTCCTCAAGTACTGCACGTGTGGAAGGAAGATCAGCTCTCGGTCAAATAACATCCTAAAAATTTTACTTCGGATACAACTGGAATCAGTAACCCTATAAGGTATTTTTCCCGCCTTCTTCGCATGCCTTCGTGGTGTAATGGTCTGCATGCTCGACGCGTAACCGAGAGGTCCGTGGTTCGATGCCCGGCGAAGGCGTTGTTACTTTTCAGCTCTCCTACTTCTAAATAACCTAATGTCTCTACACTGGCGCCCGAACTAAAAACGTGGTGGATGATGGTTCTCCATCACCGGGATTTGGCGATTGGGTCCCCCAAAACCCCAGTCGCTCTTTAAAAGGGGGAGTATATAAGGTATTTCTCCCGCTTTCTTCACATGCTTTCGTGGTGTAGTGGTCTGCATGCTCGATGCGTAACCGAGAGGTCCGTGGTTCGATTCCCGGCGAAGGCGTTCGTTGCACATTTTTCAGCTCTCCTACTTCTAAATAACCTAATGTCTCTACAACCCTTGAAGATAAAGCTGAGGCTCAGGATGGAGACCTCGCCTTCTGCACAGCTCCATGCAGCCTTCTGTTTTGAAAACATAAAACCCTTCCTATTTGACCATTCAGGAATCCTCTATAGAGCGATCTGTAATTGCCTCTCCACATATCTTAAATCTGCACCTTGACAAGTGATCTGGAGGTCATCAAAGTAAATGATCTTGAAACGGTAGAAGTAAGTTCCTTTAAAACAGAGTTTATTTTTAGATTGAACAAACTAACACTTAAAATCATAACATACTCTGATGCACACCCTCCTCTTGTTGAAAGTTTTTTAACAATACAGAGCCAATCATCACCTGAAAAGACCTTGCCTTCAGAAACTTCCCAATGAAAATCAGTATATTGGCGCGCAAGCAACTAGCTTAAAGATCCCGTAAAATGCCATATCTTCCATGTCGTATCGTAAGCCTTTTCAGTGTCAAAGAAGATGGAAACTACACAGTTTTTTGCCACAAAGGCTTTACGGATAGAGGTTTCTAAAAGTAACCTATTGTCGATGGGTATCTACCTCTACGGAAACCATTCTGATATGGCGAGATTACAGTATTCTTTTCCGGTTAACAAAGAAGGCGGCGTTTTACCATTTTTCAAACAGCTGGCAGAGACAACTGGTAAGCGCGATCCGCCGAGAGTTAGAGGAATTCTTTGGGTCTTTGCCTGGTTTAGCAGTGAGAATGACTAGTTTCCTTCCGTGTAATGGGAGTACGCTGCTTCCATATTCGATTATAATCAGTTAGGAGGGCAGTAAATGACTTACAGGGCAGATGCTTCAGTATTTCAAAAATAACACCATCTGAACTACATCTATGCGTTTGTAACAAAGCTCTCTTTATCTCAAGCATGTTAAAATCGCTATTGACTTACAGAGCAGATGCTTCATCATTTTACAACTGGCATCATCTGGATCTGGATTAGATCCACGTGTTTGCAGAAAAGCTGTCTTTATCTCAGGCACGTTAAAATCGCCATTAAAGGGTTCAGATTCACAAGAGTTAAACACAGTGGGAATTTTCTCGGCGTGTAGCTTCTAAGGAAAAAATTCTGGCAGATAACTGCTGCTACTAGAGACTGTATCAAAGGCCTTCCCAATAACATTTGCAATTTCTTCTGCGATGCTAAACGCTCGGCCATCTTTTTCCAGAATAGAAGATGTGTTCTTTATACATTCCGTATCCTTTTCGAACTCTCTTCCATACCGGTTAACTTGGCGTAGAGGGTGTTATTGATGACACATAGGAAATCAATGAATCCCTCTAGCTTTAACGTTTTACAACTATCGAATTGATTTTGCTCTTTTGAAGGTGATGAGGTTTGACAAAGTGGGACACATACGGAAAAGTCCCCAGGCTGTTCTGTTATCTTAACGTATCTCTGTTAATAATTAATTAATTATTATTAATCTTAACGTCTAATCTTAACGTATTTCCGTAATCTCTGTTATCTTAACGTATTTCAATATTCACGGTTCCACCATGGGTTTTAGTATTTACAAAGGACTGCTGATATTCGAGGCATAGAAGTTGCATCTATCTGGATGACAGTGTCTCTGATGGCATTCAATGCTTCACCGAATGGCAAATTGTTCACAATTTCGTCACTGATCTTGGTGAGAGCTAAAAGAGGTCCCAATCTTCTCTATAAAAAATAAAATATACAGGTACTCCAATAGCATAATTTGGAACTCCTGATAATAGAAGATAAAAATCGGGAAATGCTCGCTCCCATACGTATCGTTTCCGACACTAAGTGAACAAAGTGACAGAAATGACGGTGAGCAAATGGCAAGATCGATCGCGTGAAAAGTCCCTGAATGTTTTGGAGGTAAGTGTTCTAACCATTATTTAACAAGCGTAACGAGTAATCCTCAATTAATTTCTCAATCTGTCTCCCTCAAGAGTTTAGATCCTTATTCCCGAGAGAGGCATACGATCACTGAAGTTTCCTAGCATAATGGAAGGTTTAGGCAGTTGTTCTATAAGATCATTAAAATCTCTTTGATCGATGTGACCCTTAGACAGTAAATAAACAGAACAAACTGAAACCAGATTATGAAAATTTATTTGCAATGCCACAGCCTGGAGGTATGTTGTCAAATGAAAGGTATTTGATGGACGATGAAGAGAGGAAACTTTATCTCCACAACTAAGCTCACCCACATGCTCCGATTGGTTAAAAGAATAAACGTAGGTTTACAGAATCTTGTGCTTGGCGACTTATAGTCCACCGCCTTTGCTATTTGTTTATGAGCGTGGTGTGTAAAAAAACTACAGATTCTATGTGCGCTATGAGTATATTTTAAGATCTGTGCCAAAAATGAAAGTATTTTTCGGAATTTCTACTTACATTTCAGAATACATAATCGCACTGAAAGCTACCCAAAATACGCTGGTGGAGACTGAATTTTATTTGTTTTTTTCCTTTACTTGAATAAATTAATGCGCTATGGAAATTTACACAACAGACTCTAATAGAAATGACAGAAAGGTATATATATATAATTTCCAAGTAAGCACTTTTCTCGGAGAACAGTTACCGAACTTTAAACAGTTTCAGTTCATTCTTTATCGAAATACAAATAAACTATTATAAGATCAGTAGTTTATGTAAAATGTATTCCACACAATTTCCCTTAGCTTTCATTCATAGAATATAAATTTATCTAGCGAAACAAACGCCGTTTCTCTTCTCTGCACTGAAAGCCTACGGTCAGCGCTAAATCCCCAAACGCGCAGTCACGTGACATCTAAACTACGTGTTACATCATGTCACATCAAAGATACGCCCTTTACGCTCAGTAAATTTCTGTGCGCATGGTTCTGCGATATAGGTTTCAGAAGTAGCAAAAATGTTCTTGAGAATACTACAGTTCTTTAAGTATTAATATGTATATCTTTCCAATATACTCTTGTGTTTATTTCAAATCACAGAAATATATGAGATTTCAGTTTTAAATTAGTTACGTTAATATTTGCAATACATTTCCCCCCATAATTAATGTATTGTGCTTTAATTTCTTCATTGTATTAGAAAAAGAAATCAATATTTGCCGCTCTGTATATATTATTCAAATAAAGAATTCATGAATTTAAAATTACGATCTATTTTGTAATCAATATTAAATCTTGTATTATTTTATTGTATATCTGAAAGGAATTTAGTTTAAATATAAATTATTTACGTAATTTTTGGATGGAAGAACTATCATGTAGTATATTTCAATAGAAGATCTACTGGAAGACTTTTTTATGGTTTTACATGTTCATATTTTTTAATATGTATATAAGTTTGTTCTTTATAGTTTTGAAAAAATATATTGTACCCGCACTTAATTTGAATAGTAAATTTTTATCCTGTGAAATAAACTCAAATTTTAATATGAATGAACTATTATGAAACTGCCAAGGCATTTTCATAGAAAGCTAATATCAATTTAAGGCTTAAAAAAGACTTCAAAAACAGATTCTAGGCTTTTCTAGTGTAGTTTCTAATGTAGATATGAGCCAGTTTCCCTCGGAATGTCCTTCACAAAGACAACCATCCTCTTCGGCTGATAACTCTTATGTGCTATAATCAAATACTAAAGTAAACCAAACTATAGTTAGCATGTAATATTGTTTCTTCCTTATTATTATGGATCTCATTTTGCAATGGTGTCAAAATTTTTGATAAATCGCCAATGTAAGCCATTTTGAAAATCTGGAAGTCCCAACAATGATGATTTATAGTTTGCTTGTAATGAGAAAAGCTTCAAGAAAACCATGTTATCATATTTTTACCATGCAAATGCCAATAATTCATAATCACTCACAATTCTGTCATCACAAGAAGAGCTCTCACTATTCCACTTGTTAATGTATTTTGTTTATTTACTTTTTAAATTAAAATTTTTTAAGTTACTGAAAAGTAAGGAAGATGCTTGTTAATCTTTCTTTCAAGAAAGATACATATTTTACTTCACATTCGAATATGCAAAAATTGCCATTAAACAAAACTTCACATCAGTGAAAGCATTTAGAAGTGCAGCTTGAAAATTTGCAAATAAAAGAAAAGCATATGTTTTAACAACTGATTCAGTGATTTCAGAATATCGTTTGTAACAGTGGAAGATGAAAGAAGCACTACAAAAATGTGACTTTCACTGAAACAGTTTTATGAGAAAGATGTACACTCACTTCCAAAAGTTAAGCACGAAGATGTAAAATGCAAAAAAATCAACAAATACTGCTTTGATTGACACAAAATTCGGCAGGAAAGTAGCCTATATATTTATGCATAAAACAAAATCAATAATTATATACAGAAATGAAAACAATATTAAATTTTTGTAAGTTATCAGATAATGACATACTGGAGACTTAAACAGAATTATGTATAAAGTGAAAATAAACAGCATAAAATGAAAAAAAGGACATTAATAGGGTATGTGATCCCCCTTCATCTGAATACAAAGTTTACACCTTGTGACCATGATTTCAATTAGGTGGTCAATGACCTCAGAATTAAGTATGTAAGGTTTTAGTTAAACTAACAAAGTTTTATTTTAATTTAAATCTTTCTATCTCTTCTCACTTTCAACTTCCCGTCAGAAGAAGCGCGCGTTTTCAGCGTATGCTAATTTGAAGTAGAGCCAAGTACTATTTAAACCAGAGGTATAAATCTCTTAGTGTGAGAGAGCTTTTAGTCTCAGATCACGGTCATTCTGTTCGATGTTCGCCTGACCAGCTAGCAGATAATTTCTAAGCCATAGTGCTTACTACGTGATTGCTTATTGAAATAAATTGAAGTGCACTAGTATTAGTATTTCTTGCTACGCACCATTCAGTTAGAGGCCAACTCCGCGATTAGCTCTGTGAGCAAAGGTCAATTAAATTTCTATTTAGTTTTAGTTTAAATTTATCTGATTGTTAATTTCGGCCCAAGTGTGGTCTTTTACGTTCTGTATCCCTCCCGAGTTGGGAAGTGAATTGAAAATAATATTGATTTAATAAAAGAGGATTTTAAATCCCTTCCAAGTGCAGTTATTATACCACGTATATCATAGTATCTACACCAAAACATAGCTGATTTCAGCTCCCTGTTTCAGATCAGGACTTCATGACTTTAAGGAGTTACTTCAAGATGTTTGCAAAGCGATGCACAGAACACTCAGTCCTGACACTGGCGCCCGAAGAAAAATAAGAGGATGGCCTCAAAGACGAGAAGACGAACCTGAGATACCTGCTGTACCTGTCCAGAATCCTGAGATAGCACCTCCTGGCCTAGAAGGATTTGGCTACATCGTACAAACCATGCGAGCAGCCATGAAGCCAGCGGCAAGTTTTGACGGCAAAACAGCCGTAATTAATTTCCTCGAAAAGCTAGACTCCCACTTCATGCTATATCCAGTTCACGAATTTCAGAAAGTCGCTCTTGCTACCAGCGCTTTGAAGGGCCAACCGCTAAGTTGGTTCAAGTGCATTGGAAAGAATCTCTTGGGGGAACCAGGAAGCCCCACATACACGTATGAAAATTTCAAAAATTCCTTGGTGAAAGCATTTCCTGTAGTACGAGATCGAGCCAGACTGGAGGCGGAACTTTTTAGTCGATATCAAGAAAAAATAGAAGATTTGTCTAATTTTATTTTGAGAAAAATTCAAGTTTTCAAGCTTTTGTATGGAAGTCGCCCGGATCCTGAAGTTATTCAAATTATACTTCCTAGGCTACTGCCCCAAGTTCAAGATTTCATCGAGCTAAGAAACCCAACGACGTTAGACAGATTATTTGAGCTCGCAGTACAATTTGAAAGCCGAAGAACAGCCGACAACGAGCGACGACGCCAATTTGAGCGAAGAAGTCAGTGGAGTTCGCCAAGACCCCAGCAGAAGCAAAATCAAAGTTACGGGAATAAGGCGAAGCAATGGCCGAAGAAAGATGTGTCTCCTAAATCGAGCGGCGAACGAAGGGAATTCAATAGAAGAACAAGCAAAGATTCCGAGGGCAACCAGAATAAGAAGAATTTAAACTAAGATGGATTTCTTCAAGGAAGGTGAAGAAGTCCGAAGCAGCGCAAAACCCTTCCAAAATCAATTTAAACACCGTGGTCGTGAAGAATTTGAGTTTACCGAAGATTGAAGTTCTAATTAACAACATACCGGCGACGGCTCTCTTAGATACAGGAGCCCAAAGCAGCTTTATATGGGAAAGATTTTTCAAGAAGCACTTTCGCCGTTACAGAATTTTTAGTGCAAGAGACACGGATGTCATAGCGGCCCAAGGAGAGAAGTGTAGCTGTTTAGGCAAAGTACCGTTGTTCGTGCGTATCAACGACGAGCAGGTAAAACTTTTATTTTATATTGTGCGAAACCTGCAAACATGTATTATTCTAGGTGTGGACTTTTTTAGTTTGGCAAAAACAGAAATTGATTTCAAAGGGGGAGAGTTGACGTTAAATATGAAACCAATAGAAGCCAAGAACGATAAGCCCCCGCAGCTGGACTTGCAGCATCTACCGGCAGAAGAAAAAGAAAAACTCCAGGGCCTGGTAAGTGACTTTTCAAATTTATTTAGTGATGTACCGGGTTTCACACAGGTCGTAAATCATAATATTGAAACTGGGAATGCTCAGCCAGTTAGGCAAAAGCCCTACCGCTACGATAAAGTCAAAGAAGAAATAATTGAATATCATATTAAAGAGATGTTAAAGAATAAAATCATCATGCCAATTTCTAGCAGTTATGCTAGACCCGTTGTCCTGTGCAGAAAAAATAATGATTATCCGATTACGCACCCGAAGCGGTGGCGTTTTGCTATAGATTATCGCAAGTTAAATTCCGTCACAAAATATCCCGTATATCCTCTGCCGATAATCGAAGAGATAATTCGAAATATTTCCTCTACAAAATACATGACTACGTTAGATCGTACGATTGGCTATTTTCAGATTGGGGTGAAACCCGAAGATGTCCACAAAACCGCGTTCATAACTAAATCTGGCACGTACGCATTTCTTAGAATGCCTTTTGGTTTATCCGGCGCGCCGGCAACGTTCCAAAGATGTATGGACATCGTCTTAAGACCGGTCCTTGGTAAAAGCACGTTAATATATTTAGACGATATTATAATTACAAGTAGTAATCTAGAACAACACTTACAAGATTTAAGAAAAGTGTTTTCATTGTTAAATGAAGCTGATTTAAAGATAAATGCGTCCAAATGTAAATTTGCCGCAAAAGAGTTACGCTATTTAGGATTTAAAATTTCCCAAAATGGAATCGAAACTGATCAGTCAAAAATAATAGCTATTAAAAATTATCCTTTTCCTAAAACAGCGAAGAAGTTATCGTCGTTT